>PVLD010003247.1:0-146503 GCA_004027595.1 Dinomys branickii | reverse complement strand
TACTTTTATGTTTCTAAAAAAAAAAAAAAAAAAAAACGAATAGGCAGTCAGAAAGGGATGGACCCTTGAGGAAGACAGTGTAAAAGATGAGAACACATCTAAATTCTAGCTGGAGATGCTTCCTGTTAAGGCCAGGCCTCAAGAAAAAGATTCAGTGATGAGACTTACCTGTTTCCCTGATAGATGACTAATAACTTCAAATTATACTATAGTCAGTATCACCTGCTTTGGTAAAATCCAGACCAATATTAGTCACCCAGGTGGGTGATCAGAGCATCTGGACCCATCCATTCCCCAAAATAACTTTGCTATTTCCACGTAGCCTTGCTGTGTGACACAGTCCCTTATTGGATCAATATTAGCTAAGCAGTTATGCTTATTATCTTATTGGCTGATTATAGCTTGACCTATGCTGTACCTACCTCATGACTTTTTACTAATATATAAAAGATTCTTCAAAGAATTACCTCTGTAGCTACCATGAGGGGCCCCTCCTGTGTCTCAGGAACTCCTGCTCAGTGAATCTTTTATACTCTTAGAATTTCTTGCTCCTCAAATTCATTGTTCAACTTCAGGGGCCACAAACTTGGCACATGTGATGTCTCACTGGTTGGGAGAGTTATTATTCTCTCATATCACTGGTACTGTTAAGAGTTTGGCAACTCTAGAAATGAGCAAAATTCATTTTGAATAACGATGTAAACATAAGGTTTTGCGGTGTCCTGGGGTAGAATGTTATTTACACTTTAGATCTAAAATGACCTCTATATTTGGAGGTTGATTGGATTTTGGAGCCTTATACTCATCCACACACGTTGACAGTTTCAGTAACATACTATGCTTTTAGGACGTGGGGCATATTTGGAAGTTGTCCCCTAAGGTTTGACCTGGAAGAGTAGATTCTTGTTCCTTCTCTTTCTTTCTGGCTGTGCTTTCTGAAGTCAATAAATTAATGAGCTTCCCTCCACCATGCCTTTTCCATCATGCCATTTCTGCCTTGGAGCCAGTTGAGCACAGACTGTAATTGTGAGCCAAAACAAACTTCTCTTTTAAATTGTGGTTATCTAATACTTTGTCCCAGCAATTGATAAATGACTAAGACATCTGTGTTGTAAAGATTATCTGGCCACTGCCCTTCTCTGCTCCACTGAAACTCACTTCTGTCTTTTTTTCTTTTTTTAGTAGACTTGTAGCAAATGCTTTTCAAAGGGGACAATGAGCTGTATTCACATGATGGGAACCAGTATTCTGATATGTACTTTCTTTACTAACTACACTGTTCATTGCTCTGATCAAGCCTAGAATTTAAATGATGTCTTTCTCAAACACCCTGTGCTACCCACACCTTGTTCCTGTCTTACACACTTGCACTTCATATCTTCCTCAAGTCTTAATTCTACTTTTTATTTCATTTTTTCTCATTCATAATGTAGTCATTTTTTAGGGCCTCCTCTTTCTCAAATGTCAATCTTAAAATCCAGGGACCTAGAACTATTTTACTCTCTGATACATCGCAAGTGGTTGGATCTTTGCCTAGCATTTATAAAATACTCAGTAAACATTTGATACATTCATGATACTGTTCGTTGCTTTACTGCTTTATTCTGGCATGTTTTTGGCTTACATGAAATCATCCTAGTAGAGTCTGTTACTAAGATGTTTTGTGAAAGGCCTATAACCAAGGAAATACTCATTGATTTAGAATGTTCTAGAAATCCATCATTCTGAAATAATCATTTGCTTCTGCAATTCTCTTCACCCAAATCTATCATATAGAAAGATTACATTATACTGTATGTGGATTCAGAATTTCTGTTGGTATTTTCTTATGTTCCTAGTGAATTAGTTCCTTCCTTACTGTAGTGCTTTGACTCTTAATAACCTTTATGTAAACATTATTAAAAGCTATTACTACATGGTAACTACAATAATACATAATTTGAAGGGCTTTGGAAGAATTACACAGGGAAACATTTGCCGAAGACTTATGTCCAGTATTTGATAGTTTTTCTTCTCTGTACATTTTGAAGCTAGTTAACCCAACTCAGGATAACATTATTGAAATGCTTAATCTTCTTTCTTAACATATATATATATATATATATATATATATATATTCTGTTTATCAGGATTAATTTTTTAATATCTTGTGTTTCTAGATTTTTTTTATCTTAGGTGGTTCCACCAATTTATATGGATTAAAGTGTCTAGCACAATGACATGACTCTAAAAATATAGACTTATGACAGAACGTTCCTGTAAGTTCTGGCTCACATATTCAAATTCCAGAGACATTTTCATATGGATGTCTAAAAGCTCTCTCAAGATTTTATCTAAGAATCATATGTTATTTCTTCATTTCAAGTTTCCCTTCACCCAAATCTACTATGCAGCTTCCAATTTGCTTTTCCTATCTCAGTAAAGCACCGCAGAATGAGAGTAGGAGGGCAATTCTCAGGAAAGGAGAAGTGAACTTGCTGGAAAGGAGTTGTATGGGAGGCCAGCAAGGAAGGTAGACACGAGCAAGGCACAGTATATGCACGTATGTAAATGTCACTGTCAAACTACGACAGTAGCATTTTAGAAAGCAGATTACACTTAATGATTAACTCTTGAAAACCCACTCATGTATGATTTTCCATTCTGAGTAATTCCATCATTCAAGAACTCATCAATTTTATCTCCTATGTACAGTAATACAATTTTCTCCTTTTATCTCACTGGCCAAAACATTCCCTGAATTGTGATCACCCTTCACCTCTGTTAGACTGACAGTCTCCTACCTAGATTAACTGCCTCACATGCTACCGTTCATTTCTCCTGTAACATTCAAAATATCGATTCTGCTAAGAAATGTGTAACTGACTACAGAACTATGCTTCTTAAAGGATTTCAGTTTGCCTATGAACTCTAAGTTCTTTGCAGAAGTCCAGTCTATCAGCCCTGCCTCGTTACTTTCATAACTGTTCCAGGCACATCAGCCCTCTCTCTCTTCTCCATGAACACCAAATTCTTCCCATTTTCACAGGCTGTGCACATGCTGTTTTCTCAGCCTAAAAAGCTCCCTCTTCACAGAATCCATAAGATCAGCACTTGAATGTTAGAAATTGTAAGGAAAGTCATCTCTGCTGTAAGAGGCATTTCCCTTAACAGGAAGTCCAAAGCATCTCTTCACTCATTCTACCCATTATTCCTCATAACAACCCTTTATGTGTTTCCGATTTGTTCATGGGACCTGGAGCACTGGTCACCTTCTTCACAGAAATATACTTCCTTAAAAAATCTTTCTCCATAAGCATGAAGATCCTGGTTTTCTGACATAATGATGACAAAATTTATGCAACACAACTGGTATAGAATACATGCTAGTTAAAAATCATTTCTACATTGCACGCTCATTTATAGGGATTCTCTTATTTGTATAGATATATTATTTAAGTAAAAATATTATGTTAGAAAGAATAAATTTTATTTCCCAGTATGGATATATATTTATGATATTTAGTATAAAAATTATTTTATTGTATCCAAATAACTGCTGATAGAATGGCATAAAATAGATTGAGTGAAATAGTATTTACATATCTTCTTATCATTATAAATAGACTTATGTATTCAAGGTCTTCATTTATTCAAAATAAAAATATGAAGTAGAAGTATTTTTATCAGATGACATACACTTCAATGACCTTAGAGGAATCAAAATAGTACTGGAAGCAGAATAACAGACTGTCTTACATCTGTGCATTTTCAAGTTTTGACCGATATCAGTGTGGCTTGAGGCTGTTGGACATCTGGTAAATTTCACTCCTGTA
Source organism: Dinomys branickii (assembly GCA_004027595.1). NCBI lineage: Eukaryota > Metazoa > Chordata > Mammalia > Rodentia > Dinomyidae > Dinomys > Dinomys branickii. The sequence continues at coordinate 142,688 of PVLD010003247.1, read as the reverse complement.
TTTCTTTGCTGGATTTGTGAGAAAAATAAATGTTTGTGATGTATAATTTAAATATTTGTCAAAAATTAATCCTTGAATATTTTAACTCTTGTAATAGCTAACTAAATATAATTTTTCTATTGAAATTTAAAGATAAATATGAAATAAAACCTTTAATTGTTATAACCAATAACAACACAATGATAAAAAATTTTGTAAACAACATAAACCTTAAAAACAACTGGTAAATAGTGATGCAAGAAGGTAGTTTTTTCCATACTTTTTATACTTTATTCTTATATTTCTTTTTAATCACAAAGGGTAAGCAGGAAAAAAAGAAGGGTTTGAGTTTTAGGGTTATTTCATGAATAATTAATTAATTTATGATTCATGTGTATTTTTCCTCTGGATTTTTGCCTGACTTTACCTTAAATACAGATTGTATTATCACATGAAGTACTGTGAACAGTTTCAAAGCTTTCAGTCTTATTAAAGATTAAGTAGGAAGATGATTTAGTTAGTGATACATGCCAGGGAAGCAGTCATCCCCCAGAGTTATGACAAAACTAAACACTTCAAAGTGACACAGAATCGAAGATTTAATAAACCTCTTTCTTATACCCATAGTTTAAATATTTTGGTCCTGCTGTTTAACATCCTTTCATTGCCAGGACTACAGATCAAAAGTATTTCTAATGGCCTGGATGTCCTCCCTTTCCCTACTGCAACGTAAGATATATATATCCCACAATCCTGCTTAAGTTGCCGATACCACCGCTAACTGGGTTGAATCGAGGTGGAAAATACATTGAGGAACATCTATTCATTTCAAGAATCACTCTTCTTGCATTAAGTGAAGCCCTCCTTTACCAAAGACAGAGGCTCCGTTTGGTATTTACCCTTCATACAAATCTGAAATTTGGACTCAATTGTGTAATCCTTGTTCTGAAAGACTATGATTCCTTTAAACCACAGCTCCTAATGTCTCGGTGACATAAACTGCAACTCTAGCACTATCACAATTTGTATAGTCTAATTCTATTCGTTTGATTACTCCTGATCCTTTAACTCATGTTTTGTTCCTTAGCTCTTTTTGTATGTCTGGATGCCATTAACACATACATATCACATATGCTTCACAACTACACCATTAATATCCCACTGGAAAAACTTGCATTCTCTGCACAATTGTATGACATTCATAGCATTGTACATACCCTTAGATCATTGTTGGGAAATCTTCTTCTTGCCAAATGCTCTCCACTTTTTCACAAAGCACTGAGGACTATATTCAATGAACAAATCAAACTCATTTTACGATCTTTATTTTCCTTACCATATGTTTCTTAATTGCCTCCCCCCTCATAAAAATAAAACACATTAAACAGGCTAAAACATGTCTAGAACTCCTTTAAAGTGTCTGGGTATACAAGATTTTTTGTTCAAAACACTTTTAGACTTATTGTCAAATTTATAAATGCAAATATCCACACCTAGTCCATTTATTTACCAAATTACACATTGATCTGTGTTAATGTGGTTCCACAATGATTCCTACTTTAAGCTTTGTTATTTGGTGTCATGGAGATCACAGTCACTCGAGCAATTTAAGGAGAAATGTTCAGGAGTTTTGCACTGCCTATTATTATTAACCCTAGATGCAACAGTAAGAACTGACATTTACTATGTCCTCAAGGCAAATGCACCTTATTTGTGTGATTTCCATTTTAAAATCATATATTCTCCCATATATTCTGCATCATGAACCAAATTCTATTCTGTGTTGAAGTGTAACTTTTCTGGAAAAAAGAAAGCACCACAGATTCTATTTGGATAGTTCTAGTAGGATTTGAGGTACTCTGAAAATCACAGGAAGATTATGAAACCTAAAAACCATACCCATAGTTCTAATGCACACCTTACTCAAAAATTTCCTCCTGGTTAAAATGTCCATATCCCTTATTTCATTTATATTATCACTTTCCTTTTGTCTGTGTAGGTGTGTATTGGTGTGCAATTAACCAAACAGTCACACACTAATGGTGTTTTATCTGAATAATAGTGTCATATGCAATTATTTTTGCGTTTTAAAAATTTTTCATGGCTACCTGTATTACTCATTATATAGAAGGTCCAACATAAACATATCTTGAATAATTTCCAGTCAATTGTGATGGTTAATATTATGTACCAGCTTGGCTAGGCCACGGTCAAATAACAATCTAGATGTTGCTTTGAAGGTATTATTTAGAATGCTGAACATTAAATTACTAGATTTTATGTGAAGGAGATTATTGCCTGTAGGAAGAGGGAGCATCATTGCCTCATCCAATCAGTTGAAAGTCTCAAAGGAAAAAGACCGAGGTCTCATGAGCAAGGGAGAATGTTGTCTGGAGTCTGTCTTCACACTGATGTTGTATACACTCTTCTCTTGAGCTTCAGCCTTCCCAAGTTGCTCTGCAGATTTTGGTCTTGCCATCATTCACAATAAGGTCAGTCAATTCGTTGAAAGAAATGCCATCTGTTCCCTCCTTCCCTTCCTGTCCATTCCATCCTTTCTTTCTCCTTCCCTCCACTTCCCTCTGCTACCATTTCCTCCTCTCTCTCTCACCTCACATGTACACATCTTTTCTGTTTCTCTGGACAATCATATACATATTTTAAACACATACTGATGAAAAGGTATACTAGAATCAAAATACCATTAAAGAAAATTAATAGGCAAAAGGTCATAGAAAATGTAAGAGGAAATTCAATTAACTGAAAACTAATTTTTTAATTGTAATTACAAAAAAGAGCTAGAGTATGACTGATTCGTGAACAATTTTTAAAGCATTTTCTTGCTACTAATACATTGGACATAGAACTTAATTTGCTATAAAGCCTCTAATTAACTCATTGAAAACTCCAAGAAAGATGATGACACAAGCAAAAATTTAACATTTCTCAGAATGGCCAAAAAAATATAAAAACACCCTAGTATCTAAATACATCCCAATATTCCGATAAACAGGAACTAGTTGTAATATTTAAAAAACTGAAACAAATCACCCTAAGTCATTTCAAAAAAAAAATTTCTGGTCCATAACCTCAGATAATACCTATTTACATTGAGAAATAAATGCCTCATGGAAAGGATGAAGATAAATTCTTTTGCACCCCTCCCTTAATCTTCCTATTAATAGATTTATTTTTACAATGCAGTTAGTTTTTTCAAGGACAAGCAGACAGCCACCCCAAAGAAAGGGAGATAGAGTTGCAGGGATTTTTTTGTATGTCCTGATTTTCAAAAGTAGGTTGGTCTGATCGAAAACCACAGCCTACTTTATTACAGTCTCACTTGAGATGCACATATGATCCCCTTGTTATATGGGAACTGTTTTTATTTGTGCAATTTTCACGTTGGGCAGAGCTTTCATTGATGTGGTTGTGTAAGATAACTGTATCTTCATGACAGAGAAATGCTCTCTGAAGCAGGGATGTTCTTCAGATGACCTTAGCACCAGTTCATTATTATCCAACGACTGCAAATGGACATCATCTCCTTTCATAATGATATAGCTCTGCCTAAAGATGGCATTTAAAATGACACGCTAATTATTTAAAATTCTAGCTAATTCAAGAGAAAGTGCATGCAGCTTTCGAAGAGTTTTTAAAAAGAGGAAGTGATGTAGCCTACAGAATAAAATAAATTGTGCTGACTCAAATGATCTATTTTTAAATTTTTATTTCCTTAATTTCAGAAAGTGTAAAGCTGGCTGGTATGCACAAACCAGTAAGAACATTTTATAAAGATGCTTGGTATTGCTTTTGCCTATAGATAATAAACTTATCTATATACATATGCAAATTATATATCTGTTCAAAATATGCACTTTAATTTATTTAGAGTTTTATACATTGTTTCCAGCTGCGAAATATTGAAAACCAGGATTACATTAACTATAGCATTAGCAAGGAGTAGATGAGATATAGCTAATCTCTGTGTAAATAGGCCAGCTACATATTATACAACTTAAAAATGGAATGTATAGGGATGTGGAGATAGTGACAGTAAATTTTAGTTGCTAAAAAGTTTATACCTCAAATATGAGTTATACATACTCATAAAATATCAAAAAATAGGAAGTTCTTAAAGTATCTTTTAAAATATGTTATATTTCAAAAGTATCTCTGGACATCTTCCAAAAACCATTTCCATAGCAGCAAGGAAGGCGGTGGCTCTCAAGGACTGGGTAGAAGACAGGTTAATTCTATGTCTTTTCTACTCTTTCAGTTGCATCTTTTTCCAAAAAGAATGGCTTCTTTCCTTCTGCTTCCCAAATCCAGAGTGAACCTGCTGCTGAACCTAACCTAAGTTTCCAGAAGGGCAGGATTCTAGGAAATGTAATTCTTAGCCTATTCTCGTGATCGATAAGACATTTAGAAGAATATGATGGTGTTGCTGGGGTGAGAAGAAACAACACAGTTCACTATCTCATCTATTATCAGTACATGTCCAAATCTTACTGTGCTGGTTTGGGGCTTATATTGCAAGGGGGAATAATATAATATGAGACACATATTTTGCAAGATGGCTTAATAATCGCCCAAAGATGTTATACAAATAGTACAGGAAATCTGTCCACAGACTAAGACCAAGGAAACTAGCCGAGGGCCTGGATCCCATGGAAATGTCCTGCAAGAATCCAGCTGAAGACCTAGAGCTCATAACAACGCCTCACACAAATCCAACTGGAGTCCCAGAGCCCGTAACAATATCTCCTGCAGATCTATTTCATGGATCTGTGCTGAGAAGGCCCAAAGGTCAGGGGTGGAATCTAGGAAGTCTATGCCAGCAGGATGAAGGATCTTTGCTAGCAGGCTAAGGGATCTGCACTAGAGCCAGGAAGCACCGTGCAAATAAGAACCAGAGCTCCCCTCAAAAGTACTACAGCCATCCTCAGCAACAGTGAGGTCCCAAGCTCCTCCAGTTATCAAGATGGCCAAGTTCCTATCAGGGAGGCCAACACAGCAAGCTTCTCTAGGAGACCAGCAGTGCACCATCTTCCCCCAGAAACAGGATGTGATGCTCAGAGTGAGCACCAGAGCTCCCCCAAAGTGAACTAAAACTATTCTCAGTGTCAACAACTTTCCGAGTTCCTTGGAGGATGAAAACAGCCCAAGTTCCTCAGGAAAGCCAGCATGACAGTCTCCTCCAAGAGAACCAACAGCTCCTTACAGCTTCTATCAACTCCAGTAGCCTTTCAGCTCCCAAACGCCTCACTTCTTCTCCAGTTCTGCTCCTTATGCTGCTGGCAACAGTCTCCAGGTGAACCTCCCACACCCAGCACCATGCTTACTCAGCTCAGCTGGGGGTTATAAGTTGACCACCACTTGTCACACCACTACACTTACCCATAGTCAACCTCCCTCATGGGGAACATAAAAATGTGTTTCAAACAATCATCTGATGTGATATAAATGATATAAACCAAGACTAGTTTCCACAAAAATAAATACTTTTGCTTACTCTTGATTATCAGCTTGCCTGGTTTAAGAGATACCTAGAAGGTGAGTACAGCCTGCCACTGAGTGTGGAGTGGTGTCACCTCGAGGACTGTACCTGGTTGTTGGCAGCTTTTTCTCACTCTCTTGGCCTGTGCTCTGATTTCCTCAGCCATCTCCTTCTGCCTTGACGTTTCTGCCTTAGAGTCAGCGAATCTACTCTGCAATGCCTGAAACCATGAGCGGAAGTAAATTTCTCTTCCTGTAGTTGGAACTGTTGGGGGACTAATACACCTGCAAACCTATGTCACACATTATCCATTTAGGGGGATGTTTCTCTTTTATGTCAATCACAAAACTCTTTCAAACTTTCCCACGAAATCATTAAATGGTGTTTAATAATAAATATAAATATGTTCAGAAACTATCAGTGATGCTATTTTAGGTGATAGAGGAATAGAAACAAGGAAAAATTTACACACTTGCTTTTATTCTTACTTTGGATTATTCCTTATGATGATAATAATAATGTTCTATTTTACATGTTTACTTCTTGACTTTTGGCCTGAAGCCTTCTTCGAAAATTCTTCCCTCATCTACAGTGTTCTCACTCGCAGCACCATTTGCAGTAAGTTATGTGCCAGTGACAGGAAGGGTGTTTACACAGGCTAATGCACAGAATCTGTGAGTGCATTCTGATGAAGAGTGCTCATAAATTAGAAATCTTAGAATAAGACCCTCTGGACTAGATCAGACTAGGCTACCTGGGTGTTAAGCGTGATTTGTGGTAGATAATCACAGATGAGAGAGGAGAGAAAGTGACCTTGATGTACTCTTTAGACTGAAATTGAAGTCATGTAGCCACAACACAAGGAATGTCTGAAGCCGCATAAGCCAGTGGAGACAGGGACAGAGTCTCCCCATGGAGACTGGGCAGACACTCGACTTTTCAAATTCAGACTTGATTTCAGATTTCTGGCTCCAGAATTTTACTTATAGACAAATAAAATATAAATTTTTGGACAATATTTGTGGTAATTTGTCGTGTCAGCCCTTACAATATAAATATACCTTTTCTTGTTTTCTTCACTATATTAAATTTCCTATTAGTTCACTTGTTTATTTTCTAACTCTTCTCTCTGGTATATCCTACTCTTTACAAAGCATAGTTTGATCTGTGTAGATACAACAAATATGTGTTGTATAATAATGGAAAAATATCCGCTTTTAAAAGTTGTATTAATATATGTTTATAGCATATAATGATTACATTCATTTTGGGGAATTTGTACATATATGTTTTTTCCCTCCAATCTCTTTTATGTTGCAAGCCTGAGATCCACTTTTAACCATAACCCAAATTAGAACATAGAACCTGAGCATCCTTCCTATAGAGTAGCTAATTTTACGATCTCTTTATGATTTTATAGACTCATGTGATACTCCTATTTGACAGACAGGGAAACCAACTCTATGTCCTTCAACGCCATTTCTGGCTTTCCACGGACTTTCAGTATATTTTAGGGTACAAGCAAGAGGATACAAACAGTGGAGGATAGGCCAGGGAAAGGTGTGCCTATTTTAAATAAATTATTGTGTAATAGCTCCTTCGGAAAAGTGCTAGGATGAAATGCAAAGGTCCTTGCGTCGTTTTTAGATTTCACAGAGCCCCTTATGTCAGTTGTGCCTGTTGTGTGTCTCTATTTGCAGCATAATTCTCCACACCTCCTTAGTCTTCACTTTCGTCATGTGTCCTAGAAGAAAGCTCTAAGAGTTTGATATGAATATTAATAACTTTATAAGGTTATATCATTTGATAATGATACCAAATTGATGTTGAAGTATATAAGCAAGATGCATACCAGAGAGAAGTGTGTTAAAATAGCTTTGATACAGATGCATATGTCTGACTTTGGAGAAGTCAAGCTTTCTCTCGATAAATATGTAAAAAGTTTTAATAGGTATCATTTCCAGCTGCCTAATGATGAGGAGTACACTGAATTGTTATTGCCTGAATGATTTAGGAGCAAACAACCTTGACATTACAAAGCATGAATCTAAACCCACTTTTGAAAATAAGTAAGTAGATAAGTATACAAATTCAAATGAACATCAATTTACTGCCCTTAGCTAATTCTTCTCTTTTTAGAAATCCATTTCTTTCTTGTGCTCTAAGCAAGGATGCAGCAGCTGTTGGTGCCAGTTGTAGTCCAGCTGGCAGAAAATTAAAACTGTTACAGTTTAAGTACTGTCCAGAACAGGATTTACATCACAGTACATATTTTTCTGGAAGAAACTACAGCAATGAACTCTAAACTTATGGCCATGAGAATATTTTCTGATGATGGATACCTAACTACAATAAGATTTAGGAACGTTATGTTATTATATTTCCATAAAAATATTCTATATTTTGAAAAAATCAAGTATTATTTTTATCATTTTAAAAATTATTTTAAAGAGTTTCATTTTCTATGAAAGACAACTAGATTCAGAAAGTTAAAAAAGGAACTGTGATTGTGCTTATCAAAAGTTACAACTTTTACATATATTAGCATTTAGACAAATAACATTTATCTCTGTAAATAAACCATGATACTTTCCTAAAGACCTTGTGAAATCTGATCAATATATTTATGTATAATTCCTTGTGAGGTGCATCTATCATTTTCAAACATAATACTTATAAAATATTAAAAGTATCATTTGGGACTCAAAATTTCAAGTAGACTCGGCTACACAACATGCTATTTCCCTTTACTAATTATTCTTAACAAAGTATTAAACCATCAAAACTAATCATTTAGAAATCTCAAGATAGCAAAGTAGCTAAAATATTCAAAATTATGATATTAGTAATATTAGGGAAAATCATATTTGTTATCTTATACATCATAAATATCCTGTTAATAAAGCTGTTTATACAAATAAACAGCTGTTTATAAACTACCTAGTACAAAACGTATTGTGAAGATATGGTCTTTTGTGAGAAATAGACTATAAAACTGTAATCTTTGTATACAGAGGTAGATAAATACATAGATTGGTAATGGAGATCATAGAGTATTTATTCCACAAAATAACAAAAGGTCATTTCAAAATTTTAATTATTATAGGGAAAAAATTTTTTTGATTTGAATACATTCATGCATCCGCAAAATCTATTACTATTTCATATTGGCTCCAGAATGTGTCAGTATTTCAAAGTCATAGTGAGAAACGTACATGACTAATTCAAAGCACAGTTAGGAAGACTTTCTGCAGTTCTATGTCATTCATATCAGCACTCATTAGGGGGGCACCAGACTGTAAAATGGTTATTATATTCTTTCCCACAACTTTCTTACAAGTGTCTCAGGTAAAACTCCAAGTTAAATTCCTAATTTTATTCAATCTTGAAAAATGATTTCACCTCTCTTTATATACTTTGTGTGAAGAAAGTAGGACATTTGCGTAAAGCACCTCTGTTGTCTGGTAAAGTACAGTAGTTGCCTGAAGTTGAGCCAATTGTTTTAGTTGCAAGCTCAAGTAGCAACATTTTTTCAAGGAAGTGCATTCTTGAGAGTGTTTGAGGAGGTAAGTAGCAGAATATCCATGGTATTCAGGTTTGTTTTGTTGGCAGGCTTTTCTCAACAATTCAGGAAGTGAGCTTGTCACTTCAAAGACAGCAACTCACACTATTTGATGCCAAGGATAAAATTCAAACTCCCAGGGGAATACTACAAATTTGGAAAACCTGTATCTGTCATTGTGAACTTGGCAGCTTCCTAACACCTACAGACTTGTCTTATGAAATCAGCAGAGAAGTTAAAAACAAAAGCAATTTCAGATACATATACCCAAAAGTGTCAAATTTTTAAAAATCTTCACAGCCAAGTAAATAAACATCTTATAAATGAACAATATATGATATTACAAAATCATTCATGACTAAATGATACTCCAAATATGTAAGATGAGTTATTGAATTTTAAGGAAACAATTGCTATGCTCTCATATCACATATTACAGTTAACCTTTGAAAAAGCATCTCTTGCTAAGTATTGGTGTAATATTACAGAATATTCATACTTCTATCTCAAGTCTGTTAAAATAGTCTTCCTTTTTCCAAATACAACTATATGAGGCCTGATTTTCTTCACAATATCAAATGAAACTCATATTCACACAACTTCAATGCAGAAAGTCAATAAATACAGTAACCAACTATTAAACAGGGTATGGAAGAGATTTACAAAACTTGTCAAAATTATTTCAGCAATTACTTTCATTTTATAAAAAAACTCACTTTTATAAAGTGATATTGATATGAAAATGATATACTTTTATTTTTGAATGAATTATTAAATGAATAATTTAGCACTTAGTTTAGCAATTCAGTGTTAAAGTTTAAAATGGTTAGCATTAATAGACATTACCTCATAAACAAAAGCTTTTGGGGATATTCAATAACTTTTAAGAGTATAAGGAGTATTGAAATCATACATGTTAATAATTATTTGTCTACATGGTTGTATTTCTATCAATTTTATTTAAAAACTCTTGCCTTTTTAAGAATAATTTTAAAAAACCATTAAAATCAAGAAATCCTAAAAATAATAGAATAACATAATATGAACAATGAAAAAAATTATTACAGTTTAGGTGAGGTATTTTAGCTAGTGATAATTTAATAAAAAATTATGCCACTCTCTCACTTGAAATTACTTTTACATTAATTCTATGCTTTCTCAGAATAAAAATATAATCTTCCATGAAAAGCTCTTTAACATGAGTCCCTTATTTATGTATCTGTTTCATTTCCCTTTCAGTTTTAATTGCCTATTATTTTTAAACAAAGTATTTTAAGGAAGAAAATTACTTCCACCTCTATCGGAGACTTCTGTTTAGAGTGGCAATAACTCTAAATTTTCTTAGATTAAAATTTGTTGCTTATCTCTGAATATCCAATTAAAACCCAGCTTATGTTTATCTCAAAGAAAGACACCATGTGCTACCTTCATAAAATGAATGAATACTTGACTTTCTTATATCCTCACATTCCCTACATGAGTATATTTTTCTGTCACACTCTCATACTCTCAATGTTTATATCATAATTTTAAACTAATATTCACTTTCATAATTTGCAACTAAAATTAATTCAACCACAGATCCAGTCATAGTCACATTTCATGTTGTGTATTGTGGGTTTCTGCCCATATAAAACTCTTCCAGAGCCATCATGGCGGCTATCCAATATGGCGTTTGATCCAAAACAAACAGTGTGTCCCTGCAAACCTAAGTTCCCGTTCTCTTCCTCTAGTCCCAAAATCAACTTCCATTTGCTTTCTGCGCCTGCGCCAACAACCCTGCAATTCTTTCCTGACACATTGCCTGCGTATACTAACTTCACCCCTAGTGTAACCTAATAAAAACCCGTTCCCCTCCTCCCTCCTATGAGTGTCTCTGCAGTCCTAGCAGCCGTTCAGTGTGAGCAATAAAGGCTTGTTTTACCTACCTCTGCCTCCTGCTCTACCTAGAGCCAAACCTAACAGTGTACAGGACATTGATTTTTCTTATGAAATGTTTGTCTCATTTGTTTGTTCTTTTCTTATCACAGCTCAGTTTCACAGATGGCATAATACCTATTTATCCTCTCAAGATAACTAAGAACTCCCTATAAATATTAACCCTGAGGCGTTCACTTCATTGGGTTAAAATTCCTAGTATATCAGTAAAGGATGCTTTTGGGTGTGTCATGGAGCAGTGACCATTGGTGTTGTATATGGTCTCTGAAGTCAGGCTTTCTGGTCTTATTTTATGGCTCTTCATCCTCTCGTCTTAATATGACCACTTCTAACCCACCACATCTCTCTCGCATGAGCTCCCACCTCGAATCAATCAATCAATCAATCACAGAAGAAATCCCTCAAAATTGTAACACAAACTTAAATCTCTCTTTCTTAGGTTTTGGGTGTCTCGTCTGTGTCTCAGTGGCTAATATTCTCAAATTAAATTTGTTTTGCATCTTCAGTTACCTTGTCTACAAATTTACATCTGTTTCAGTGTAGACAAGTACACGTCTGAGAATGAAATCTTTCTTCATAATACTGGAGAGTACTTTCTTATCTTCTGGATGTATTCTATGTGTTGCCTCAACTTTTATACTCTGTTATTTTGGGTGATGTGAAAGTATTCTGACAGGGTACATTGCAAAATATATATATCCTGACACTTGCAAAGTTACTTTGATTATAATCTAGCATGAGATGGGAAATAACTCTATGCTGTTAAGCGGATGTTGAGATTTAAATGTTGCAACTGAAACCAGTAGTTTCTCAGTATTTCCAGATGTTACCACTGAAATGAATACAGCAACATTTTCCTGATGTTTGATCTGAGCAATGTGGCCCTTTCTCTCAGGAAATCTTTGCAGGATTTTCCTTTGTAGGGTTTTTCCTTTGTAATAGTTTTGGTTTGATTTTTCACATAACGTGTCATTTGTTAAAAAAAAATAGCTAGAGTAGTATTTTGTTTCTTCGGCACATAAAACTGGACTCTGGGCTGAGGCACAGCATAGCCTGAGTTCCCTGGGATGAGGGAAGGAGAATGTACCAAGAATTTAACTTTCAGGGTCTTCAGAAGTGTCTATTCTGTTTTCACTTCAAAACATAGTTTCACTAAGTCTGCATTGACAGATATGTCTTTCACTGGGCTCTTTCAGGACCATTTCTTTAGCTTCAAGGAATTTCTTTTAAATTTTTCACTAAAAATCTCGTGTCACTTTTTCAGTTTTGATTCTCAAGCTTCAAGTCCTTAACTGTTGGGAGTTTGGAACAGACGCGGTCATTTTCTTAGATGTTTGTTGTTTTCACCACTGTTTCCTTTGCATTTCTTCTTTAAACTTTATTTTCTTTTCCTATAATACTACTTAATAGAATAATGTTCATAAATCATAAATTCATAAACAAGTGGACTATTTTAATTTGATGAATTACAAACACATTTTAAATTTGATAGGGCATAGTCTAGCAATATACATGAACAATAATTACAAATTGAATTAAAAATCCAGAGTGCTGTTCAGAAGCACGTCAACTGAGAGTCCCACATGAAGTTAAATATGTAAATTGGTAATTTCTACACAGTCTGTGTCATCCCAGAGATATTTGTCGTAAGGCCAGAGTCAGTTAAAGTTTCGTGAACTACCTGCTGAGGAAGATTTAATTCCAGGGTTAGATAAATGTTTATGTGTTTGTATATGAACTGATGACTTGGAGAAAAAAAAAATTTTTTTAGCAGCCCCGAAATGTTGGAAGCCTAATTTATCTTGAAAATGTGCTAGTTTACTTGCCTGTAGTAGACTGACCTTTAACCTACACTTAAACCAATTGAACATATTTCTATTGCTTGCAATTTGAGCTCAAAACTAAGTATCTATTGAAATTATTTTTAGTTTTTCATTGTCTTTGAACATTTAGACATACTTTTAGCATTCATAGCAATTATTTTAATATTATTGATAATCTGTGCATAATTAAATGGAAAGTTATTAGAAACAATGGTTTATCAAAATATAAATGTAATTATTGTTATTATAGGAGTGCAAGTATCTCCTACAACTCAAATTAGTATGTAAGAAAAACAAATTGCATCTTCTAAAAACTTAATTACTTATTTTCTGTAGTCTGGTATTAAAACTAAATATTGCTTCATTGCAGTTTACGCTTGCAAAGAAAAATGTCATACCATTCAAAAAGCTATAAAACACAACTTGGGCATTAGAGCTTTTTATTCCAAGTTGTTTCTTTCCTGCAATACTCCATTAGGGTACCATAATGATACACTACATACTTCATAGACTAAAACAAAGGGAACTTTTTGTTTTATGGGAATAGATGCTGAGAATTTCAAGATCAAGCTGCCAATAGATTTTCTGATTACTGAGGATCTTGTTTCATTTTTGTAGACATTTGTCTTCCATCACTTTTCTCATGTGATTCAGGAACTGACAAACCTTTCTGGGATCTCATTGTAAGGGCATTCGCCTTATCACGAGCGCTCTGTTCTCCATCCTGATCACTTAATCAGTTCCTAAAGTTTCCATTTCCAATGCCATTGCCTGGGAGGATGGATTTTAAGATACTCAGTAGTACAGAAAACACAAATATTTAAGTTGTATCATTCTGCCGCTGCCTCATGTATTGGTCACATTTTCCCCAATGAGACCAAATACTCAGCAAAAACAATTTAGAATAGAAAACTTTTACTTGGGCTCATGGCTTCGGAAGTTTCAATCGGTCCTTTGCTGGCTCCAAGGAAGCCACAGCATGGCACAAATGTACGGCAGAGGAAGGCTGCTCACATGGCAGCCCAGAGTCAGAGAAAGGGAACGGAACAGAGAGAATGAGAACAGTGACTGACGTGATCACCGAGGTCTTGCTTCTATGATCCACCCAGAAGGACCCAAGAATAGTCTCCTAGGCATCTTTGAAGCCAAGCAGTCCATCAAGTTTAACCAGTATAATTCTCAAAGTGTATATTCTTCTCATATGCAAAATACATTCATCTCACCCCAGTATCCTAAAACTCTTCAGTCACTTCAGAATCTGTAAGGTCTAATGTCAGAGTCACCTTTATCATCTAAATCAATACACTTGACACTTGAGGTGGGATTCTTTCTGAGACAAATTTCATTCCAGCACTGTTAATGTGAAATCAAATAAGTAATGTGTTTCCAAAATACAACTGCAGGGCAACATAGGAGAGACATTACCATTCTAAAAGAGAGAAGTAAGAAAGAAGAGAGTGACCATCCTGAGAAAACCCAAAGCTAACAATCTTTTTGGACTCAATGCATTGCTTTCCAGACCTACTTGAGTAAAGTTTCAAATTTGGAGACATAGATACTGGGCAGGAGCTAAACATTTAAGTCTACCTAACAGGATATAGATGCTTAAATCTCTAGAAGTGCTGCCCATATCACACTGCAACTCCCCTACATGGGGATCACGCATAGCCACCAAAGGACCAATAGGCAGAAAGACAACAATTATTGTCACATGTCCTGACAATAATCAGGTGAGAAATCCCTTGCTTGATTTTATGTTAATTATAACTATTTTAATGAAACAAACTACCTTCCAAAATGTCTTTTCCCAGTGTCATCTATCTATCTATCCTCTATCTATAATCTATCTTGGCTTCATTTTAAAATCATCACCTTTTTTGCAAATATCTACAATGATGACTTTTTTACATATACTTAGGAAGGGGTATCTATCTTCATAAGATATGTTTATTTGCATAGAAATAGACATGACTGGATTATGCTCTTTTACTAAAGGGGTAGTGATACTGATTTTTTCTCATCAGTATGCTTTTCAATAGAAATATCCTAGAATATTTTATTTTCCACCTTCTTTCAAAACTATAAAACTTAATTCTTACAAAAACAACAAAATAAATTTTACAATATGAGAAATGATGATTGAATTAAAGTATAAAAAAGTAAGCATTTTGGCTTGAGAGTTATTTAATGACTTCTTAAATAACGCTAAAGTAATACTCATATAAAGGCATTGATGTGTTATCACATAGTTTGATAAAGGCAAATTATAAAATGAAATCTCTTATCTCATTATTCTCCACTCTAGCTGCAAAGATTTGTGCTTCTGGAAGAAGTAATCATCTCTGACTTTAATACAGTTGTGACTCAGAAGAAATGATTTGGCATAAAATCAATGGTTCTAGATACAAATACAATTTCAATGTTTCTAAAACCATTTCAAAAATTATCAGTACTTTAGGAGATTGCAGTAATCCCCAAGAAGCAATTCGGAAAATGCAGATCATCCAATTCTATAAGACAAAGACTGGAATTCTCTTCTCAGAAGCACATCTCTTTGAGCTGTAGGACCTAGTATTTCAAACCCCACACAAATGGTGGTGCAGGAGGAATTCCTAGGCACTCAGATGAGCAGTCCCTCGAGGAAGTCAGTGCAAAGATGAGAATGCATGAACACTGTGGTTGGAGGGGCATCTAAAAAAGGCAAGACTTCGATGAAAGTCACGATAGTCAGACCAGCATAGTCCCTAAGGAGTGAAGTGAAATGAGGTGACACTGTAATTGTTACCACCATGTCTGGTAAATCGAGATAGCGTCGTACACCTAGATATGTAACCTGAACAACTAGACTCATCTCTTCACAAAATGTTCTTACTTTAGAAGTCAGAGTTAAGCCAAGGTTAATAATGTCAACCATACGCCCTTTCCGTGTGGCCGTCTTCCCTACTGTGTCAATATTGGCCAAGCAACTACACGTGTAATTGTATTAATTTGTTGTACCCTTTTTGTAATTTTGTCCGCACCTCACTTTCCACTGTACAACATGCTGGGAGAAATGACCTCTGTGGCCACCCACTCAGGACCCCTCCTCTCTTTCACGAGCAGTTCCAGTTCTCCAATAAGCTTTTCATACTCTTGCCCTCCTTTGTCCTTTGAAGTTCATTTTTGATTTCAGGGTTCATGAACTTGGCACATCTGAGATTGGGAGTTAGATTTCTCCTTTATCAGTATCACTGGGGACAATGTAGTGAATCTCAGAGAAAAAGAAAACTTTACCAGGTAAACTCCGCAGGAGGCTTCTCTGCATTACTATCTTACACTTTTATTTTTGACAAGAGCCCTGGCATGAAACACACTTCTATCATTTTTCCATTTTGCAGGGTTAATTATTATGCAAGTCCAGTTCCAGTGAGTTCAAAAACCTGAGGAAAAACTAACGAAAGGTCATATTAGTGGAGTGAACCTGACTTTGGTGGACCACGCGGACAAAAATGTGCCTTTCTGAAGGAGTAGAAGGTCACCAGGGATTGACTTCACGGAAGTATTATTTGTAAATAGCTTACTGTATCAAGACTGAGGATGTGAGTTGCAGAGAAGGACGTCATTGATAACTCATGAGGCCATGACTTTGCTTTGGGGCTCTGAAGTGAAGGTTTCAGTAGGAAAACTTCTGCGAATGCAATTTTCTTTGGATTTTCCTGAAGGGCAGATTTGGCTGCAGCTTTGAGTTTCTGGGCACTTTTATGTATGTAGCTTTATTCCAGCTAATTTTTAGCACATGAATAAAATATTTCAAATTTCAACTTTTGTGGATTATCAAAATCAATCTTAGAACTAATTTGCCATTACTTAGGGGTAACATAAAGTTTAATTTTATGCTATTTAATATATTTAATAACTCAAGAGAAGAAAGGAAAGGCACAGTCAAGAAAAAGATATTAAAAATTTACAACAGAAGAAATTTATAGATTTTCCACTGAAGAGTCATTTCATCCCTTAATGTGGCATGAATATTTTCCTTGTATATTTTTCTTCTAATGAACGAAAGTTCACTTTTTAAAACACTAAAATGATCATATCATGGCTATTCTTTATCTCTATTATAAAAATTTATATCCACAAAAATAAAGTCTATACTCTTATGTAAGTTAGTTCACAAGTATTTTTAACAAAAATAAATATCTTTGCTTGGAGAAACAAATTAAAAAATTAACCCTTCCTGAAGTTATTGTATTCCCAATCTCCATTCCTCTCTGTGATTCTGTAATATCACTATTCTGTTTTATACATTACTTTATTTAAATTTTATCATGTTTTGTTTCCCCTAAAGAGTGTATCATCATCATCATTGCTGATTTTCTTAAAATGCTATTGTTATATTTCTATGTATTATTTTCCCAATAGTTAAATATTGCCTCACTTTGACCTGCCTCTTTTGTAGTTAGTCAGGACCATTTACTGCTTCTAGTCAAGGGCAGGCTGTGTGTCCTGCTCGGAACTGATAGGAGAAGAGCAGGTTGTGAGTTTGTTCTTGTGTTCTAATAGAGACTACATTCTGATAGGGAAGGGCAGAAATTAGAAACCACTGGATATCTGAGTGACTATATTCAGGAAAATGGTTATGGTGCATCACTTGATTCAAATGCTCTTATAAGGTGAAATGAACTTTTGTTTCCTTAAGTAATTTCATTTTTTAGGGCAAGTTATTTTCATACTCATGCAAATATGATAAATTTTTCTGATATTTATTTCTTCATCATAAATATTTCTTCCTACTATCTTTTATATAGAGGGCATAGCTACTATCCACTCCCCTTTTTCTGCTTGACTTTGTCCTGTTGTTGTAACGGTGCTACTACTGCTTATAATGTCTGCTGATACACTTGAGTATTTGAAAGTGTACTGATGGATTGCAGTTTATAGAAATGTTCAGTACCATGACATAGTACCTAGTGTATTTCAAAGGGTTATAGCATTTCACCTTTGTGCATAAATGTTACATTTTTCTCCCAAATCATATCAAAAGTGAAATTGATAGAAGTTTTAATGCAGTAGATGTAAGATAGTGTGTCATTATGATTTAAATGTTCACTGCTATGTCTTGGGATGTTCATTTATATTTAATTAGACAAATATGGTAGTTTGTTCAACTACTCACTTATTTAATTTCTTTCTTTTTCTAATAATTTTTTTACTGAATTTTGACTTCATGCATTCTGAATACGAATCTTTTCATACCTGTATATTCAACAATTCTCCTCTTTTAATTTGTGACTCATCTATTCATTTTTTTTTATTTGAACAAAACATTTCAAGTTTAGAATGGTTGAATACATAGTGCCTTTGTAGTTTGATATTATAAAGTGCTATCCTAATCATTACCAAAAATATTCTGCTATATATCATTCTGAATGTTTTGGGGTTTTGTTTTCAATTTTATGTATATAATTGTTTTCTTATATTAATTTTTCTTATATTATTTCTTATATTAATGTTTTCTTATATTAAAGCATGTAGCTATGATCAATTATTCTTATGTGGTAATTGATTTTTTATCATTTTTCATTATTATAGAATTCACCATTCTACATTTAGCTTAAATGCAACATGTTACATATACTTTTTATTAACATATATTTTTCTTGATCCTTTACATTGGCCTGTTTATTTTTCAATGTCTCATTAACCAAACTTCATAATTATGATAGTTTTATAAAAATTATGGACATTTAACAGAGAAAATTCATTCATTTAGTTCTTATTACTCAAAGAATCTTTAAGCAAGACGTAAGTCTTACTCATTCTTCTTAAATAACTTTAGAATCAGATATTCATGTTCCACAGAAAATACTAACTGATTCA
This sequence comes from Dinomys branickii, assembly GCA_004027595.1. Lineage (NCBI taxonomy): Eukaryota > Metazoa > Chordata > Mammalia > Rodentia > Dinomyidae > Dinomys > Dinomys branickii. The sequence continues at coordinate 124,030 of PVLD010003247.1, read as the reverse complement.
TGTGGGCGGCATTAAATTCATTATTCAGTTCCTGGAGGTGTTTTGGAGTTAGAATTTTGTATAGTTCTAAGCTTTCTTTTAAATGGTATCTTAAATTATAATTTCTAGTTGTTTTTTTTTACTTTTATTAGCACATATTTGGAGTAGAATAATCACATTTACTTTAGGGAATTACTAGATGTACTTTTTTTTTTTTTGGCAGTACTGGGGATCGAACTCAGGACCCTGCGCTTGCTAGGCAGGCGCTTATTCCACTGAGCTATATCCCCAGCCCACAAGATGTACATAAAATATTTAATTCCCTTCTTTCTCCCACTTCCCTCAACTCTTCCTTTATTTTTCCAGAATCAGATTCATTTATCTGTCTTCTAACATCTTATACAATTAATTGTCATATTTGCATATTGAAAACAGATTACATTTTCTAATTCTTTTATGCTGTTGTATGCAGGAATCATTATTTTATAGTGTTGTATGAAACAATTAGCCCAGAGAGGTAAGGATTTGCTCAATACCCTCTTTTTCTATCCCACTCACCCCACTGCCAACTCGACCTAAGAAAATCTACTGTGTTTCATAAATTAATGCGAAAGATGCCTTATTGAAAATATGTCTCCCTCCAACAGTCCTATCAAAGCACTCCGCAAGCCTTCTCATCTCGTCCTCACTGCACCATTGCCATCATCATGATATTACCTCCCCCTCATCTCCAGGCCTCTGAAACTCTGCCAAACACAAGTGTTAAGCACGAACTCACTCTGAATAAATAGCTTCTGCTTTCTTTTCTGTGATTTGTCTTTGTTCATTTCAAAACTAGGACATAATGGGAAAAACCAGACCAAAAATATTAAAAGAAATACAAAGCATTAAAATGATGGCATTTTTATCTTGTATAAAAATGATTTGAATTAAGTGGTTTTAAAAAAGCATCATAATGTTATCTCATTTGACATATATATTAATTACTTATAGCTTGGAATCCTTACCATAGTCAGATCGCTCAGTTTATCCAGTAACATATAAATGGAATTTACTCATGGATACAGGCTGCATAGAAATCTTCAGCAGTGGTGGAAAATGATGTCTGAAACCTTCCCTGTATCTCAGTGTAGAGGCTTCTCATCATTCAGCTATCTAGAGGGTTCACTTTATCTAGTTCTGCACAAAGAAGTCTATCCTAACTGCATCTGCATGTTACCGTATTACCTTCTCACCTACAGTGAAAAAAGCATCACGGTTGGAAACTCATGCTCCAAGGTGGATTCACAAGAAGGAAATGTGGAAAAATATGATTAAATGTTCTTTGCATGTGACCCTTTGAGTACCAGGAATGTATTATTGTTACTGGTAGCAGTAGTAAAGTGTCCAGTATCAAATGTCTACATGCTTCAGATCATGCTACTTGGAAATTGTGGGACCCCCAAAAGTAACCCAGGACAAAATCGAGATCTCTCAAAAAGCGCTTTATTTAAGCTGGTACCCAGCGGCGTCTCCGTTGCAATGCAGGCAAGGAGAGCGCCGGGTGGGCGGATGGTCGGGTTTTTATGCTTAGGAAAGGGGAAGGGTAGGGTGCTTGGAGACGCATACAGAACAGAAAAACGGCGCAGCAAGTTTAGACATGCAGCTTAGGCAAACTTTTAGCCCGGGGAGGGGGCAGGTTACAGCAAGTTACAACATGTTTGTCTTATAGCAACGGGAGCAAGCTATAACATTTGTTTGTCTTGTAGCAACGGGAGCAAATGACAACATTAACGGGAGCAAGCTACAACAGAAATCTTTTTACTATTACTTATGTCTTCATCTTCATAAAATAACAATGACCATTAGGGAAATTCAGTAAAAACTTGTGTTCCACATTGTTCTCTTATACTATAGACCTCCCCTGGGGCCTGATCGATTTGCTTAGCAACATATCATTTACTTAATTTTTGAGCCAAAGGATTAATGAGACTCCCATGGGTGATGATGTTTTGCCAAAATATTTGTTCTTCAGTTCAGTATCAACTTTCTTCTTGGCAATACGTTTATTTGCTAATATCTAATTAAAACATGTGGAATAAAATTCACACTATACTCACATCTTATTGAAAATACTCAGATAGTCTTATTGAATTGCACTGTTTTACATAGATTTTAATTAAAATTCTCTTTTAGAGGCATTTTACTGGAGGAGAGAGGTGTAGGACACCACAAATAGTAAATTTGGACCCTCATACTTGTGTGAATAAAATAAGCAACATGGCCTGTTCACCAAGATTCGTATTTTTTTAAAGAATGTAGTAAGTGAAAGTAATAAATTAATGTAAATTTTCTGTATTCTTACAGTCCAAGAACATTAAAGTTTGAATGATCAATATTTAATGACACTTTTATTTAAAAGAGAATTTAATACAATTTGTCTATTTTTTGATAACACATTTCTCACTAGCCTGTAACTAATTCAAAACCCACACAATGTTTCGAAACCAAAGGCTTCATTGGTGCTGATGTTCTCTTTTTTTGAAAGGCTTTGCGTTGTTCAAGCTCCTTGGGCAGCAACAGCAGCCCTGTGTTGGCACAGGACTATTCACAATATTTAATTCACTTTGTGTGACTATTCATACTTTATAAACATTACAAGAATGTCATATTATATAGTGCTTACCTGCTGGTCAAGAGCTTGTAAGGAAAAAGTCATTTACCAATATGCTAAAATTTAAAAAAATAATTGCATTTGACATATGATCACAAGAGTTTGGAGAAGAGATTATTGAAGAATTGTTAAAATACCTCAGTGAAACAACTTGCTGGAACAATGAAGTCTAAAAATATAATATCAAGGAACGTTTTTAGAGCCAGAAAAGTTTTAAATTGTTTTTTATTCATTTGTTTTGTTTTTGTTTGTTTGTTGCTTGTTTCGTATTCCCCAGGACTGTGACTGAACTGAGGGATTTTGCACTAAAATGCATTTCTAGTTATTTTTACCTGGGTCACACTAGCTTGCTCAGGCTGGTCTTGAACTTACGAACCTCCTGCATCTTCCTAGCATCCTGGGATTACAGTCATGTGCCACTGCACATTCCTCAGAAAGTAATTTTAAGACCATTGTTCCGTGAAGGGAGTCTGATAGGAGTGGAGAACTACATAAGGACATGATACTACTATGAAACGTGTTGGACTGCCAGATCAACTCCTTCAATAATTTGAAGCTGCTTTCCATTTTGAAGCTAAAGGTAATGGAAATGATTTTGGAGAACGCATCTCTGTAATCATGGGAATACTAGCAAAAGGAAAAATGAAGCCACAACATTTGAAATAACAGATTTATCCTTTTGTTTTTTTTATTTATAGACCATTGTATGGTTTTTATTTATACAAATTCACCAGTTTTTAATTTCTGGTTATCTTTTCCTACTAATATCTCTGAGAATATATGTAGATATATTTTCCAAAATAACTTCTACTTCAACTAGCTTCCTTCTGGGTATAAATCTTCATCTACATAACATAGACACATGCTAGAGATCCAGGCAGCAACATTGAGCTATACACTTAATGTTGTGCAAAAGGGCAGATCTCATGGTATCTGCCCTCACATCAATAAAACAATGACAAAAATATCTACATAATAGGTCTTCTCTTTGACTCAAAGGCACTTAAGGCAGCACATTATTTTTTCAGCCTTACTGAAGTGTAATTGACATTTCAAAGTTGTTTATAATGGAGCTGTAAATGTAGCACAAAGCTCATACATTTAGTTCACATACAGTGTGCCCAGGGTCCAATCCCCAGCAGCAAAATTGATAGATAGATAGACAGACAGACAGATAGATGGTAGATGATAGACAGATACCTAGAATTCTGAACAGTTATGACTTACAGCTTGACTTAGTGTACATATATAGTGAAATATTCACCACAACCTAGTTAAATAACATATTCATTGTCTCACATCCTTGCCAATTTCTTTTTAGTGTGTTTCTGAGAAAAAACACAAAAGATCTACCCCCCTGACAAAATGCAAATAAGCAGTACGTTATTTTAACTGTACTCTCATTGTTGAACATAGGATTTAACTTGATAATCAAATTTTGTACCTTTGATCAGCATATATCATATATCAACTAGTAAGCAACATTTGACTTCTGTGAACTTTAGATTCCATTTATAGGTGAGATCTTGTGACATTTTTCTTTCTGTGCCTTTTTGACTTAATGTAGTGTATTTCAGGTTCATTCCTGAAACTGCAAATGAGATTTGTCATAATATTTAACCACAGAATAATATTTAGAAATGGCTTTGCTTTTTAAGAACTATCTAATGTATCTTAATATTCAAAAATATTTGCCTACTTCTTGGTGACTTTTTATAAAGTTTTAACAGCTATTCGTTTGTTAACTTAAAAAAGATATATTCATGGTCACAGTTAGACACCATACTCATAAGTGAAATAAATCATAGGTATATATTGCAAGCAGTGTATTGTATCACTAGTATAAGAACCTGAAAGTGGGAATATAAATTGGGAGGTATGAAGGGAATCTGCTCAAAAGTAAAGAACAAATGTGATGAGAGGAAGGAGAAAGGAAGAACGGGACAAATATGTATGTATGTATATATGTGCAGGATGGCTAACATGGTTCTACTATTGTCTTATGTCACTTTATGGTAAGGAATAGTTGATGACTGGTTGTTTGATCAAGACTGTATGTCTATATGTGTTTTCCTGAGCATACACTTTGAAGTTATCAATATATAATACAACAACCATTGTTAATTCCCTGTCACTTTGTCTATAATTCAGTTTTGACTGTACTGTTCTTATGCTACTTTGTGTCTCTTTGTTAATGTTTTCCTTTTTTGTTGTTGTTCTTTTTCTTTTATACTTTAAAAAATAAAAAAAATTTTAAAAAGATATTTTTGCAAATTACACTTAATATGTGAATAGGTTCTAACTTTTAAGGTGGCAGTTGCCTATCATTTTTACTTATCAAAGATCAAGGGCATTGATACAAACTATTAGTAAAAATATTTCGATGTATTAAGGATGAAAAGACAGAAAAATGAATACAATGATATTTATAGGGAGAAAACAATATAGTGAATTTTATAAAAGTAATACTCAATTCAAGTATAATTCAAACCCGATACATCAAATATTGATTTTATTCAAACATGCGACTGAACTTTATCTCAAATACTCAGAGGTAAAACCTGTTGAAACACATTTTATCCTAATAGAAAACTGTCCATGTAGTAACTCTGGTGTGAATGGGTTAAGAGACTGTTGAGAGGTGTCATTCTTACTGTGAACAGGATGAGAGACTGCGGAGATGTGATCGTGTTGTAGGAACCCTGTAATCGTCAGTGCATTGTATTGAATGAAGTTCATAGCTGAACACAGGAAATAGGGTCTATTTGGACAACGTGGGTTGCTGAAGCACGCCTTTGAGAGGTGTGTAACTTCAGGGCAGTGTTGCCCTGTGACTGCTTCCTTCCTGCCACGAAGTGAGCACAGACACTTCTCCTTTTTCAGTGATATTTCTGATGACCACGGACTGGAGCCTCTGAAAAGGTGAACCATAATGAAAGTCTTCTGCGTCGGTCTGAGATACTTCATCTGTTCTAGCAACAGGAAAACAATACCAGAAATTGGTACCAGACAGTTGGACTGTACATACCCTTGTAGGTCAGAAGCCTCTGGAATGGTTTGTGGAAGGAGTTTGGAAAATCTTGGATAAGTTGTCTCCTACATCCACTCCTCAAAAATATTTAATAAATCCTATTTCATAATTCATAATAACTGATTGAGTAAAAACAGGCAATTTTCTTCTCCCAGTTGCATGCTGCTTATCTAGTATATATCTTGAAAATGTCAATGAAGAGTCATGCATTTACAGAGTCCCAGGTTTTGAAGGTGACCACTGTTCTTATTACTCAAGAACACTCAGTTACCTTCTTTGTACAATATGTTGCTAAATAATGGAAATATATTTATCAAGAAGTACATATTTATGTTGAGCATGGTGGTGCATGCCTTTAATCCTAGCTCTCAGGAAGCTGTGGCAGGAAGATCACTGTGAGCTCAGGGCCAGTCTGGAAAGCAAAGTAAGTTCAAGATCAGCCTGAACTGCAGAGTGAGACCATGACTCAAAAAAAAAAAAAAAAAAAAGAATTTAAATATATATATATATAGGTAGAGATTAGTTTCTCTGACTGCAGGAAGCAAGGAAGAACATTTTCAAGAGCTATGCCACCCACTGGCTTGTTGATAATGTCACACCTCCTCAGACTGGATGCTAACCCCTAAAGGCACATTCCTCTGTCAAAACCAGTTGATCAATCCACTGTTGAGTACAGTGCCCAAGGATCCACCCCCCTGTCCAGGAGTCTCATTACCCATCTGACACGGTTCAGGTTTAAGTGTTCCCTGAGACTATCTTGCGTATGGAAGACAATTGCTTCATGGGAGAATTATACTCATCAGTAGCTTAATCCACTGAATAATTTGCAGCTAAATGTGCTTTCAGGAGGTGGGGACTTGTCACAAGAGGTGGGCGTCTGTAGTAATGAGCTCAGAGGTTATCTCTCTACCCGCAGGTCCTCCTTTCTCTTGCTGCTTAAGAGCTACCATGCCTTGAAAAGTTTTCTCCAACCAGGTTCTTCGGCTATGCCATTTCTACCAACGAACTAGCCAACCTTGGACTGAAAATATGAGTCAAAATAATCCACTTCTCTTTTAAGTTGTGGGTATTGAGTATTTTGTTCCACCAACGGGCAAAGTGACTGAAACAACATTGACAATTCAGATAAACGGTCCCAAGTCCAACCCCTTCAACTTTACACCTAATCACAACTCCTCAAGCTTATTCGTATTGATTAGTGTCTTAGGATTGTACTCCTGAAGCAGTGGGAGGTGACATTGTCTGTTCACTAGCTCATTTTCCAATTGAAAAATTTTCCAACAGGTGCAAACAATACAGAAGATGCTTTTCCAGACGGACTTTCTGAGTAGCATTGGAGAAGATTCCAGGAAGAGGGTGAAAATGGCACATGTGCATTAGTGCAGATGAAATTGAAAGGGCCAGGACACATGAAATCTGGGTGCCTAATTTTGCAGACTAGGAAGGAACCACTGTCGGTTATACATATTTCTAGGGAAATAGAATTGCTTTGACCATTGTATGCTGGTGAAAAAGTAACGTCTTAATGCACCATTACTAACTCCAGTGTGTTGATAATCAAGTACATTGTTGAGTAAACATAATCCCTCCATCTGAAGAACAGCAATGCAAAACATTTCAGTCTTAGAGTAAATTGGGTTTACTTAGAAGTGTTATAAGAGCTAATATATTTAAAGATTCATCTCCTTACTATGGTGAAAACTCCTTGCAGACAGCAGATATTTACATCCTTCTGTTGTAAAGTTCTAGCACATGGCATGAACTCAGTAGATAAGCACATTCTAATCTAAATGAAAGAAAGAGAAAAACAAGAAAGACAGAAGACCCAAATAAATTTACAGAGGCTGAGGAAAGAGTCTTCAGAGAGAGATTTATAAGACATAAGCAAGTGAAAATTAGGTAAGCTTTACAACATGTAAGTAATTGGGAAGTTATCTGTACCATAGTATTTATAGCTGCCTTTTGGACCGGTTTATTGTTATCTAACATAATATTTTAGAAAAGGCAAATGTTCAATTATTAATGAAGTGAAGCAATTTCAACTACCTTCAAAATACAAATCAATAAAATCATCTTAAATATTTCATAACTTTTGAAAATAAAATTATATTAAATTTAATTTCAGATTGCTATTCAAACAATTTAGGAACTAGATTTTTATTTGGTTACTGACAACAAAGTTTAATCATAAAAATAGCAAAGGCTATTAAAACTGAAGGCAATTTTGATTGGGTTCCCTCTTATAAATTGTGTCTTTGCTATTCAGAATGTAGAATTGCATATTCCTGTTTTTTTTTCTTTCTCTGACAGCAGTCCTGAAAATTAACAAATACTAAAGTAAAGGTTAACAACTTACATCTCTGGAATGAGTTCAAATGACTGTTCTTGAAATTTTTTTGGCAAATTACTCAGAGACATTTTATCTCCTGGACAACTAGATTTGCAAATTCAAAGTCACTGTCAATTGTTTCACTATTTCCAAGGAGTAAACACTTTCTGAATCTCTTAAAAGTTCAAGGGCTATAGAAATGCTTACCAAATTCAATCAAAAGGCATAAATGTGTTATTTGGGCCAGGTGCAAAACAATAACATGTCATTGACTCCAGTTAATTGGAAGATCCATGCCTTTCTAAAGACTTCTACTCAAATCCCATTAAAAACATATCATGGCAATCACAAACCAAACAAACAGAAATAACTTTGTGCACCTGTGTATCTATTACTCACAATTATACTATTAAGAATACAATCACTAAAACCTCACTAATGTATTTCAGTAAACATTTATTTATTTCTCTTACACATCTGGCAGATTCAGCTGGATGCAGTTGGGCTCTCCCGTGTTTCTGTTCGGAGGGTCTAAATAGGGCTTACTCTGCTCTCCGTGTGTTCTCTGGCTTTCAGATGACCCAGAGTAAATGTTCCTAGGATGACTGGAGAAACACAGTTTGTCACAATAATGGTCTTTTATCCTTCAGTGGGCAAGCTTAGACATCATCCTTAAGTCTTGGCAAGAAAAGTGAGAAATTGAGACATACGATGATTTTCCAAGTCTCTCTATGGGTGACTTATATTGTTATTATTCCATTGTCCCTCCTTAGTTGAATGACAGAACTCAGAATTTAAGATGGGAAAATAGTGCTCATCCTCATTAGTGCGAGAAATTGCAGAGGAAAAGAGAGAGAAAGTAGGATATAAGGATGAGGCACGGAATATGTTTTCATCACTGCAGTAGTTTCCTGTACCTGGCGTTAAAGAGTATCTATGCTTGACCTTTACTGTATACTATGAGTATTTACTTTAAAGAATCACTCATACCCTTGATTAATGATGTGTAATCAATTGACAATCTATTAGCACCATATATAATGTTGCTGTTCAAATTTTAAGCATTACAAAGACATGAAATACATATAAGAATTTATGACACTACTGTTTAACAAATTGTCGTTTGTACATATATTTATATGAAACATTTTAGATACAAATAATTCTATTTTTATCTTAGGGCAGAAAAAATAGGAAATGAGCCAAGTTTATTAATTACTTCCCGATGAATGGTTGAGCAATCTTTATTGATGAAAATCAAACAACTAAATGTACAAATAAACCAACACTGTGTAATACATTTCACATGTACTTAGCCCTATTAGCGCACCCTCAAATAGGTTTCCACTTATATCTTGCTGCTCTAACTTTCATGAATGAGAATTGCTAACTTTGCTCATGTGTCCTGCTTTATACACACAGTTTTCACTTGATCCTTAGTAATTTTTGAAGTGAATTTGATAAAATAATAAATAGCAGTATATGACAATGATCAGTTTGCTGGTGCTTTATATTTTCCTACAGATGCCGGAACTAGAAAATGAAGAACCATTAAACCTTTCCTTTGAACATGACATTATTAAATTTGGTAATGCTTTACTAGGTTTTATCAAAGATAGCAAAGAATAGATAAAATATAACTAAAGCATGAAAGAAATTAATTTTGAAATATTAGGATAAAAGGTGGCGAGGGCTACACTGCATGGGTTGAAATATATGTTGCTATATAATCTCTTGTCATAGCTTTTGTGTGGGGGTGTTTATTTCATTTATTTTATAAATAATTGTTTTCAATCCTCTATGAGGGTCTTTCTATTCATATGTGTAACCTCTGTCAGTGTAATTCAGTCTTCCAACAAACCATAGTCAACTCAACACCTTAAAAATATATTATTTTATTCTGAATGACCAATAATAAATTCTTTCTAAAATTTATTGTTCTGGTTACTATTCTTTTGTGGTGTCTAAAATACATATCAGAGAAATTTGAAATTTTGGAATGTGATAAAATTGATAAAATAATGAATTTTTTATCATTTGAAAGGGATTTACTTCTTAAAATCCTGGAGATTCTCATTATAAGAGCTCTGCATGATAAAGGTATGATAAGCTATTGTTACATGCCTTTCAACATAATTTAGAGTTGTATTATAATAATTATATTACAATATATTATATTACATAATATATTATCATAAATATATGGACTATCCTTAAACTGACACATGAGCCTCAAAGGGTAGTCAAAATCTTATTGAAAAACTAACTAAACAAATAAAATAAAATAGAAGAGCAGTGACCAGAGTTTACAGATAAATGAACATTTGAATCCAAGAAAGCTAGCCTTAGAAAATTTTCTTTCAACAAAATATGAAACATAACTTCTACCTTTTAATCTTATTTCATCTGTTTCTTTCCACATTTAGTTTAACTATTAACATGTGAAATATGATTTAAATCCACAAAGGAAACAAAATGAAATGCATGCTTTCTGTATCATTAATTGAATTTTAAAGACTACTATTCTTATTATTACATAAAAGTTATTACAGCTTTTGTGTGGACGCACCCTAAAGCCTCATGTGGTCATAGTGGGTGCTTCCACAGCATGTGATGCTGGAACTGAGGGTGTGTAATTACTAACTCAGGCCCCTGAGTGCTTTGGCACCCACCCTCAGCCTGTAGCCTGGAGAGAATGTAAAGGGCAGAGAGAAGCCGTTGTGCTTTCCTGCCTTCTGCCCACTGTGAACTCTTTCTCCTCTTGGCTCCCTGCCCGCCATGACTCCTTGCCTTGAAGCCAGCCAGTTATGGACTGAAAACTCTAAAAACTGTGAGCTAAATAAAGCTTTCCATCTTTCACTTTGAGTTTTGGGGATTTTGTCTCAGTAAAAAGAAAAATAGCTTAGACAAAAGTACTTGATAGATTTTAATAGTATGGTTAAATTTTGAATTTTCCTTTGCATATGTCTTTCCTGCTCTAGCAAGCACAAGTTTAATTAACATCTTTGTAGAAGAAAGAAATCTTTGCCTAAATAAATAATTCATCTTGGGTAAAATAAGATTAAGAAAATGACTAAAAGTTTTCCATTTTGAGAATTTTGGATTATCATTTTGTTTATCTTTCATTATACACTTAAATGTCAGTACATTGATACAATACTGAATATTTGCACAACATGTAAAGTATACTTTTCATACTATGTTCCTATTTTGTAACTGCAAAGGAAGTAGTTTTAAATATTGTGAGGACACTATAGATTCAGAACAAATCACCAAATAATCTTGGTGACAACATCTGCTAAGTATACACAGGTTGCATTCTTGACCCTCAGCAACGATTTTTTCAGCACATACTCTTGGGAGTCATGAAACACTCTCTTTCCAAACTAAGCAACTAAATTTAAAGATTTTCTCAAGGACCTGTCTCTTTACTTGACCTCACTGCATTTATGCTCTTAAGACCATTTTGCTTTTGTGATAGCTACAAGTAACACAAAATTATACAGGCTGGTTAAGTTCTTCAGAGGAAAGGTGTCTCCGTGGCATCCATTCAAATGCATTGTTTTACAGGGGATGTATTTTAAGAAAGGGCAGATGGTAACATTTCCCACAACATCTGTTCCCCATCATTCTTTCACAGAGCAACCCAGATGCTGTTGATAACTTGTATGTAAATCATGCTGACAATTTGTTCAGTGTCTTTCCTGCTGAGACTGAGGTTGTCCTGGTCACACCATTTATCAGATATAGGAGATACTGTGATCCCCGAAGTACAGCTCCAATTGTGTTTTGATCAGAGTACAATAGCAGCCATTAAATCAAAGAAACAATTTGTCTACCTTGAAGTTATCGGCACATTACCACCAGGATTTCCTGCATCAAATTTCATAGCATTATCTGAAGGTATACATTAGATATTAAATGCTCCACAGCATAAGGAAATGCTAAATTCCTTCCAGATACTTGTCCTTAGCTTCTTTTATTATTATTTGGTAGGGGTAATCATTTCTTTGACCTTGCATTTTAAAATCACTTTCATCTCAGTGAAATGACATATAAGAGGAAAATTATGCATGCATTGCTGTATAAATGTCAGATTTTTTAGTTTGCAAATGCCTGCTATAAAATATTCACAGTACTGAAAGTTGATTTACGATCCATTTCATCCTGTAATCTATCTGATTCTAATTTTGTACCTTATATAAAAGTTCATTTTTTATATTTATGAAAAGAAAACAAAAAGAAAATAACCTTTTCCTTAATTAACCTACCTAGGCAAATGATAAAGTAAAATCATGGGCATTTATTAGATAAACAGATTTTTAAATCAAGTTAACTAGACCCCAATACTGGCTATGAAGTAGAAAATCCATAATTAAATTTTAAAATATCTGCTTTTTAAAAGGCATTCGTACGATCCCTGAGAAAAAAATAAGACATTTGGCACCATGTCCATGAAATACTCCTTTTCTGTTCTTTCCAAGTAAAGTGGTCATTCTGCATGGACAGAGACCAAATTATCTGGATGTGTTATCCAAAGGGTGCTGAAAACTGGGGCAGCCATTCTTCGGGGTACTGGCCACACAATGGAACAAAGAGAGCTGATGATGTCACTGCCAGGTGGTGTAATCTACAATATCCACACCCTGTAGGCACATGCAGAGCTGATGAGTGATTCCTCTTAGCACTCAAAACTAAATCTCAGCTCCCTGATGCTGTTGACTGGCATGTGCCTCTCATGGATTTTTCTGGTTGGGCAGTACTGTGCTTCACGGCACATGCTTCCTGCGTGATTTGAGCAGGAAGACCTGTTGACTGAATGCACCTCCTGTATGATTTGGGCCAGGTGGGGCTATTTATCTGAAAGCGCCCCTCTTGATACTTGGCAGACCCTGCTTCCATAGTAAATATTAATTAAACCTGTGCTTTCTTGTTGATGCCTGCTAGTCTTAATAAACATTCTCTCTCACAATAGCTCTCTGGGTATTTTCTTTAGTACTTGGAAAACTACTCAGTTGTCCCAGGACACCTGGCTTCTGGACAATAAATTTGGGAAGTCAGCCAGGAAGGCAAAGAAACTCCCATGAATGTTGAGATTATGAATAGTGAAGAGGAGGCCAAAACACTGAGGGAGAAATTCTGGGATGACCATCGAACTACATGTAGTTAGGTGTGGCAGCTATTGTGGATATTTGCAAACCAAAATGTGGATGTGGGGATATCCTAAACATGACTGTGAAGTTAGAGAAAATAGTTCTTTTTAGTGAGCAGTGCAATTAAAGGAAAGAAAGACCTATGTGATGCCACCAGGGCTGTGCAGTGGCCCATGTCATGCCCCCATGAGGAGAGTCCAAGCTCCAAGCTCAAACCTGTGTTAAATAGTGCAGTGGGGAAAAAACTCCCATAAACTTGTGAAAGGGCCAGATAGAGGTTGACAGTGCTAGAAAGACAGAGAATGAGAAACTCCTGGCCACTAGGCTGAGCTCAGGCCATCGTGGGAAGCCAAGCTAACATAGCACATGAGTCAGACTCCAAAGAGAAATAGGAAGGCTGCAAGTGGCCTGCCCTGAGTCCGGCGGTGACGTCTCTCTAACAATGCCAAAGGACGGGAATAAGACTTCCTGGCAGCCTTTGAGCAGTTGATGATAACTTCCTGTGGAACATCCTGGCCAGTGAATTTACTTTGGAATTCTATGGCTTAAACTTATATTTGGGTTCTGTTGTTAGGCCTAAAACACTCTGTGAACAACTTTGAACTATTCTTCAACTAAGTTTGCAAGGCTAAATTCTTCTTTTGACACTCTCTGCTCGCACTAAGATGATTTTGGCAGTCAGGGGCAGGTGCAGGCTTGCAGTTTTGCCATCCCTTGCTGAAATGTAACATGTATTACAGAAAGAGGCCTTTTAACGTGCATACAAGTACACAACTGAGAAAGAAAGAATGACAGAGAGAGACATGTAGACAGTTATGTTTGAGGATATACTTGGTAAGGGAGGACTTCATGTGGTGAAATGAAGCTGTCCTAAAGTAAAATGACTAGATGTTTCTAAAACTGAGGAGGGAAGATAAGGGCAGAATCAGAAGATTACACTAAGTCAAGAGAAGATTGCGGAGGATGAAACATAAATGGGATATTTTGTGTATGATTAAGTTGGTTATAATTAAAAGATTATTTAAAGAGTTTAAAAATAAAAACATTTTAATGCATTGAAATGAAACTAAAAGTTAATCTCCGTGTTTAAGCTTGATCTTTCTCTTAGTATAATTTATAAGAACTGCCTTTGGAAATAAATCTTTTGTGATTTTTTTTCAAAATAATTTGCATTTTTTTCTGCTTGTCATTTTTTGATTACTTGGACAATTTCCAAATTGAGGTAGTTGTTCCATTTAAAACCTGCTGTACTTATTCTTCCTTTGACTAAATATAAGTGTGCATGAATCAGTGAATAAGTCTTCTGTAAACATTAATATCTTTCCTAAACTTAGGGAAAAAATAATGATTTTTTGTCAGTGACATTACCCTGTGTAGACTTGTTAAAAGCAGTGGCACTCTGAGAATAAAAAGCATTGAATATTAATCACTAAAGGAAATAATATACATTTGTATAGAAAAGAGCGCAGTGGTCCTAATATACTGTTTTCAATCATGTTTGTTGGTATAAAATGTCCTATAAAATGATTAATAAAATTATCGTGTTATTTGCTAAACTCATCAGATTTCTGTTTCTGAAATGCTAGTGTGCTGTGGGCTTCTTTTAGAGATTATTCCTAGGTTCTTGTCATTCTCAACAAAGAATTGAACAGGAGATGAGACACCAAAGTTTTACAATTATTGAAGGTAGGAGAATAAATATTTTCTGAGGAAGGAATGCCGACCAGTTAAAGGAGGAATGGAAATGCACTCTGCAGACACCATGAGGGTAATGGCTGTCCGCCTTTGTATCCCTCATTTTGACATGAGAACTAAGGTGTCCAGTCGGAACCCTGCTTGATCTTGCACCAGAAGAACTGAAGATAACATGCAGTAATTGATAGCAGGTGCGGGGCTTGAAAACTGTTCTGCACGTGTGCCCCGATCTCTGTGATTGACAGGCCACACCCACTTCCCAGCCAGCTGGCCGCACCCTAACCTTCTGCCTCTAAAACTATGATTATACAAAGTATTCCTTCATCTATGCTTCTGACTCTTCACTGAAACATTTGAAATATGATTCACGGAAAGCATTCTAACAAGTCATACAGAAAAAGTAGTTGTTTCATTGATTACTTTGGCAAAGATTGGTATCACAAAATTGTAATACAAAATAAGTTTTTTGCTTTGGCTCAGGTAGGATTGAAGAAATAAAAAATAGGCAAAAAGAGAGAAAAGGAAATTGGGATTTAAAAAGTGTGATTTTAAGAAAATCTGCGCTTTCAGAAAATAAAAGTTACTCAAGCCTTTTTCCCTTCCAAGAAACTTATAAACATAAAAATTCCTAAAGATATTGCATAGAGAATAAGTCTGTAAGTGGGATTCTGGACCTGTCCTTTTTACCTGAAAACTGTGCTTCTTCCTTCGTTCTTCTCCCAAGAACTCAAGCAGGTTTCTGATAGGCTGGCCTTGCGGGATGTCAGTCTGCGCAGTCAGCCTCACAAAAGATGCTGCCATTAACCTCATGGCCACTCTGCTCTCTATTTCCACTCTCGCCCTGTGGCGTATCCTTCCCCTACTTTTAATTGGCCTGCCCTTGCTCTGCAGAGCATGTTTCTTTTCCCAGATTTAATAACTAAATCTTTACAATCTTTTGCACTTTTTTTGTTCAATTCTTTGTTCAGGATGAGAAAAACCTGGGAAGAATCTCCAGGAGTCCTCAACACTCAAGAACCTAGATACACTACCATAGAGAAAACACTTACAAAGCCATGACATGTCTTAACAAAGAAAGAACTCAAATACAAAGAGTGTTAATGCAAAATAAAATGCTAACCACAGTGCAGGGAAGCACCAGGGCCCTGACATAAACAAGCAAACACACAAAATGAGCAAGCAAAAATTACATATATATATATATATATATATATATATACACTGCTTTTTATATTGAATGCTATATAACTTGCAAACCTACATTACAGCTATAGATAAATTTAGTGTTAATTCACTTTCTAATTGATTACCACTCCGTCCTCCAGAAACAGTTAATTTTGTACAAACTGAGGTTCAATCAAAGAATGAAGTCATGAACCAAAAAGAGGAAGTTAGGAGCATATTTATTGGGAAAAGATACAAGAAAAGGCATTTCTACAGGGCCCCTCAGTTCAGAATATTTCATGGAAAGGTGAAGCATAGGAATTGTCCAGCGTTTAGAGACCACCAGTGGGTGGCTCTGTGATTCAGAATGACCAGTTAAAACACAGGCTCTCTAACTCATAAACTTCTCCATGCAGGATTTAAAGGAAACTGGAATTTCAGAGAAAAAATACTGCTTACTTTGCATTTTAGGTTTCTTGACACTCAGGAGCTTATAGGGAGGCCGCTGCATTCTATGTTGGCTGGCAAATTCATTCTAGGTCTAAGGTGTTAGTTCACTGTCTGTTCTTATTTTAATTCTTATCAGTATGCCTGATCACCAAACTCTCTCTTAGGCCTTTTCCTTAGCTAGCTGCCTTATTCATAAGTTAAAAAAATAAACTGTTTTCTACTACTACCTGAAAAAGTATTGTGTTCAGTCTACTTGTAGGGCTTCCTGTTCCCTGTTTGGTGGTAATTTAAGAACTCCTGGTATGTCGCCTTAGACCCATCGCCAAGATGGAACCCATGAAATAGGAAGGATGTTCAGCACTTAGGCTGTGGAGTGTTTTTTCCCTGATAAAAAGTAAAACATTTGGCATCATGCAACTGCAACACCCCTTTTCTCTTCCCAAGCCTCTTTCCAAGCAGGCACGTTATGCCAACAGGACACTGAAAGGGCAGTTAGTGTAATCTGTGGGAACTGCCTCCTTGTTCATATGCCGAACCAGCTATTTCCAGGGATGCTTGTCATACAATAGAATGAAGAGAGTTGGTGATGTCACTGCCTTAGATTAATTGGTAATCCCCCTGACCCCACAGTAACTTGCAAAGTTGATAAATGATTTATTTAACAAATAGCACTACGCCTGCTGTGTGATGCCAGTGACTGATAGATGTCACTCATGCAGTGTGCCAGGTGGTGGTGTTGACTCGCAGGACTTTCATGGGATTCTGGCTGGGTGGGGCTGTTGAATGTGTGCACCTCCTCTGAGATTTTGGCCAGAAAGTGCTGTCCTACTGAAAGCACATAATCTACCCCCATGAGGTCTGGCCAGCAAGTACAGCTGTAAGCATCCATATCTCTTGTGGTGGATTAACTAAGGGTCAGTTTGAAACTTCCAGCTGAACTGAGTCAGCATACTGCTGGGTCAGATGTCCCACCTGAGGACTGTTGTCAACAGCATAAAAGGAAAATTGCAATGGAAAATGGCAGGGCATGCTGTCGTTGGAGAAGCTTGCTATGCCAGTTTTCCTGATACGAACTCGGCTGTTCTCTTAGTCAGAAGAGCTCGGGTCATCACTGCTGCTGAAGATGGCTACAGTTCTATTCAGAAGAGCTCTGCTCCTTATCTTGAGCATTTTTTCCTGGCTCCAGGACAGATCCTCCAGCCTGCTGGTGCAGATCCTATACCCTACTGGAGCCGACCTTCTAGCTTCCACCACTGACCTTTGGGCCTTTCCAGTGCAGATCCTTGATACAGACTTGAATGAGACATTGTCCTAGGCTCTAGCTGCTCAGCTAGACTAGTGTAGGACATTGCCCTGAGATCCAGGCCCTCAGGTGGTTTCTTTGGGTCTCTAGCATGTGGACAGATCTCCTGCACTCCTCTGCATTTGACTTTTTTGGGTGAATATTACAAAATAATCCTATAAATTATGTGTCCTGTATTAACTCTATTCCTTGCAAACCCTGACTACAATACTTCTTCTGGAAACTACCTCTTAATGAGTTGCAAATAAGGTGTGTTGCAAATAAACCTGTTAATACTGTTAGTATTAGGCTTTAGAAATCTTCCCTCTCACAAAAACTATCTTTGTGTATTTTCTTCACTGTCTTGCAAACCTCATGCACTGTCCCAGTATATCTGATCTCTGGAGGATACTTTCTAAGAATGCTGATCTTCCAATTAAAAATGATGATAAAATAAAAAATTCCAGTAACTTCATGTACAATTTCCACATACCAAATACCCATTTAGTTTGAAAAGCAAATAAATTTTACTTTTGAACATTTATTAATTTGCACTTTATAGAAATTTATTAAGACTTGAGACTTTATGTTATACAATTACAAATTAATTGAGACTGCTGGGAAAAGTATTAGGCTATAAAATGTAAATACATATGTATGTAGCCTCTAAACACTATATACATAGAATACTGTTTTATTCATGTGTGTGTGTGTGTGTGTGTGTGTGTGTGTGTGTGCCCATAATTAAGTTTGACTGGCCCTTGACCTTATAAAAGTGGAGTGTGAACAATCATTTTAAAACAAAAGACAAATTAAAGATAGCTTCTTGTGGAGTTTTTAAAGCAGCCATTCTATAAAATTAGGTGTCTAATTTTAATTCTTTTTTTTATAATTTTAATTCTATAATTCTATAAAATTGTTTTTTATAATAGCAGTATTAAATCTCATTTGTGTTGAGATTAAGCTTGCTAACTTCATAATTCAGTGATATTGTTGTAGGCAACTGAGTTAGATAGAAATATCATAGGCAGTCAGAGAGGACCAGGCCTTCACAAGGGGCCAGTGCAGCAGACAAGATACCCTGCAACTGTGGGCAAGACAGACACCTCCTCCAGTTGTGGGTCAGACCTCAAGACAAAAGATAAAACAAATGCACCCACGTACCTCCCTAAGGATAAACATCAGGGATTGGTAGTCTAAATCACCTTGAGAACCAGGAAGAGTCACTGACTCAAACCCCTACAGGAAAGGCCCCATTCTGCGTTCATGCCCTCCAGCTATGTGACTTGCTTCCCCGTTTGACCCCGATATAATCAATTTTACCTGAGCAGTTGTGCTTGTAATCTTATTGGTTGACCATAGTTTTGTCCCATTTCATGCCCATGTCTCAAATTCCCATGTTTCCTATCTTGGACCTGCCTCACTTCACAGATTTGCTCTATAAAAACCCCTAGAATAGGCAGGCTTCTTGGCAACCCCCATGGGTGCCCTTGTGTTTCTCGGACAGAAGCTTCCTTTGCCCCAATAGATACATTCTGCTCTTAACCTCCATTGTTCCTAAAATTCATTCTTTGATTTTTAGTAAACAAGAACTCATCCTGGATATCTTTCAAGTTGGGAGTTTCTTTCCCTTGTGTCAATACCTTTGTTTTACAAGATGTCAAAGTACAACCAAAGTTGTAGGTGGCAATTTTCTTAAAGCTATTGGCAATGGGTACTACAAGGAAAAGATAAATTTATATAGAGTGATACTTTGATATGTACCCAAATGCTTATATATTTGTAAAATCTGGAAAGAACATTCATCATATATTATCTGTTATTTACTTAAATATAAAAAGAATGATATAATTAACAAAGCCCAGTTTAACAAACTTGTATTTACTTTTATTAATATATTATTTATTAATGTATTTTAATAATATTGAGTTTCTAATAAAATATGCCACATACTAAGATATTATAACAAAATATTTACAAAACAATGTTTTTAGGTCCATTTACTATGTAGGTAAATGTATAGGTTAGTTAGGTCATAGAAGTAAGAACTGAAGTCTGTGGTATTATTTTCATGTTAGTCAAGTAATTTGAAGAAGCAAGTTTCTGTATATTGTTGCTTATGTAGACATGTGTATGTTTTCTGACATATATATGTGTGTATTTACTGACATACATATGTGTGAATCAGTAAAATACGCATAACATTCACTTTTTGTACTATTACATTGATGCAAATGGGTCAAAGAAAACATTCTTTGTCTATATCGAGTAGTTCTTACATCTTTATCTGGAGAAAATAATATGATGCAAAATAACTGACCTGAAATTCTAGTGCTTAGGTGTAGTACGTTTTACAAGACCTTGTTTATTTAGTCAAATTCAAAGTTCACCAGATTCTTTTGCTATTGACTGAATTCATGATATAGCAAATTAGGTGACAAATATTGCAGTTTGTCTAAGACATTATAGTACTCATGATTCTTCTTCACAATAAATAATGTGTCCATTCTTTCCAGAGTGTAGAGTTTTGGATGATAAATGATATGGGCACACTACTTACTAACCACCCAAGTGCATTACGGTGTTGAAACGTATCTCAGGACCAGTGCGTATCTGGGAAATTGAAACGCACTTGCTCAGTTTTATGCATTATGCATATAAAATGTTTGGGTCAATCTTCCCACAGCAGATTTTAGTGGCTCCTTGTGATGTGTCTTTAGAAGGAATTACAGTAAAGTTCAGATACTATTAACTTTCACACTGTTAATAGAAGAAAACTCTAGATTCTTTCTCACATACTGGAAAGCACACAGCTTAACTATTTTTAGAGTTATAGAAAGCATTGTATTAAGACAAGTCTGTTTATAGTTGTGGCTGACAACTAGTCTCAAATGCAGAAAGATAATACATATGGAAATGTTTAAATGTAATGTAGCTTTTGCTTCCCAGTTCATCATTTGCTTTCACTGGTAAGACAGAGGCCTCCAGGAACTCACAGGAACAAATCACTGTTTAAATTTGACCTACAAATGTGTTCATATATGAAGAGAAAACTGTCTCCTTCAAATCTGACCAGGTGCACAGCCATAACTTGAGGAGCAAATCCAGGCAACAGGTTTCATTACATGAGATACACAACTGAGTTTGATTTGTTGGTTCAAAAGCACAAAACACATTTTCTTTTACTGGTCATAAAAAATCAAGATAGTCTCAAATATCACTCATGTCAATATTTAAGCCAATTAGCTATAAAAATAATTAACTCTTATTAATCAGTAGCTTTTCTCTCTGGCCCAAGATTAGATCTAACAACAAACTTCTTGTACTGCCACTGAATTTTAGGAACATTTCCTCTTTTAGATGTGAAAAACAAACATGTCTAGGGATAAAGATTTCACTGAAAAAATAGGGCCAGAGATTAGTTTTTATACATATTAACCCCAGTTCAGGCATGACATTTGTAAAATATTACAGTACATTTTTCTATTTATTTTTAATATTGAGAGACTTCAGTATTAGTGATTCCTCTTCAGAGGTTCGATATTTATATTATTGGATACTTTTAATTTGTTAGAAGTTTTATATGTTAAAATACAAACACTAAATCACATATGCAAAATTTACAATATATAAATCTATATTAGCTTAAGAACTACTCAAAGTTAGCCATATTTCTAATATGTCAATGACACCTGCTTTGTCTTTGATTTGCATATGAAAATATTAAAATGAGTTACTTTTGATGGTCTGAAATAGATCCTTTTGGTCGCTTATCAATTTTCTATTAGTGTTAGTCCACTAAGAACACAGATGTGGTGATAAATTACTGTATTTCTTTCCTTTTTTGAAAAATATTTTTCTCCTTCTTTGTCTTGTTTGTTCCTTAAATGAGTATAATTCCTTAAATGAAACAAACGAATGTCACTGTCTGTCCTAAAATTAACTTAATATGTTTTTAGGCTACAAAATGGAGATGCCTTTTCCTGTATGTTAAGGTATTTATTTAGTCCATCTAACTATCTTAGCTCTGTGTGTCAAATTATACCACCTTTAGAATTATAGTATCCAAAGATTTCTTGATATTTCTATCATAAAACTATTAATACATTTTGTTATTATTGTTAAAGAGAGAGACAGAGTCAAAATGTTAAAGATTTCACATTTCTTTTATTTCTGAGTCACAATGCACATCACGTACCCTTATTTCTGAAATGCAAAAACACCATCTATTCCCCAAGTTTGTACATCAAAATTATTTTTGTACAGAGTCACTTGGTATTCTACTAACCATTTGGTATTCTACTAACCATTTTAGTAGAATTTGGAGGAGTTACAAAGTTCGCAACTCTTTCCAGAGAGTAGTTAATTGTAAACATTTTAGACATCATTACTCTATGTAAACATATTTACTGAAACAAATAAGAAATATATGATATGAACAACTATTTGTAGAATAAATAATTATAAATTAACAGAAGTTTATTTTTTGTTGTTGTTCTTCTTCTTTCTGTTGCTTTCCTTGCAGGAAACTTTCTGCTCAGCTCTAGCATTGTAAGTCAGCTGCCGCCAAATCACAGGAAGGTTCATCTTGTCCTTCATGGTCAGCAGGACCTCCAACCTCAACTAGCCTCTCCTCCCCTCTGTGGATGGTCATGACAGCAGACATGGAGTTAAAAGAGATATGAAATATTTTTCTGTATGAGCTGAAAAACTATGTTAGTATACATTGTGTTTGAAGACTGTTTGCCTCATTCAAATTATTACTCCAAAAAGACGGTGGATAACTACACACATAATGTAAGCTTCTTTTCCTAAATATAAGCCTTTATAAAAGCAAGCAAGAACATTCTTTTGTTTGCAAGACATGTAATTATATTAGTGTGTTCTTTCAAGGTGATAATAAACAAAATTGATTGTTTCACTCGAGCTAAATAATCAATTCTTAAATGATTTGAGATCAGAACTGACCCCACTCTGGAACATGCCCTGGGAACCCAATGTCAGGAAGCGTGAAGACTGACATTATGTCAGGAAAAATATTCCCTCAGCATCTCTGCCACCTGCCTGTGGGCCTTGTTATCCACTTTACCCTTCTGCCATCTGTCTCACCACCTGAGTGACCTGTAATCAAGAACTTTGAAGGAAAGGCGCTCTTAAGTTATAATTGGACACAGTTTGCCGTGGCTTTCAAACTGTAGCATTTTTTCTTGAGATGTTATGAGTCAAGAATTCCTCTGGATGGGAAAAGAGAGAAGACAGTCATGTGAGCACAATAGCTTTACCTGCTTAATGGCCACTAATTATCCATTTGGTTTTTCAAAAGCTGCAGTTAGATGACAACTGCACAGCTGCTTCCCTAAGAAACTAGCGAACGGGTTTCATCAAGTGATTAATCTAGCGAAGATATTACGCTTAGTATATTTTCCTAGTGAGAGTATAATATAATTTTGAATTTTCTCTAACTGATTTCCATGTATTGTGGTTACTTTTAATTTTCTCTAAAATGTCTAATATCATTTCCTTATTTTTAATAGACTTCAAAAGTTCAGCTCACATAAAATGTGTATTTTGAAAGAAAAACAGGAACAACTAATCTGAAAAACTTGCTAAAAAAGATCAATTAGACATGGTGAACATTATAAATTTTCATGATTTTTTTAATATCTGTATTCCAAATGCCAGATGTTCCATAATAATAAATCTGTGAGAGGAAGATCTTTTCTCACTTTATTTTTAATGACTCCAAATCTTATTAAACTCAAAGATTTGTTAAAAACATTGCAGATATCTTTTAGAATTTCCGTATTTTGCACTTCTGAAAACAACATATTGCCTCTTAAAGTATATTTATGGCAAATTATTCTATGTCATTCAGAAGTATAAAGTCAAACATCGCCAAGTAAAAGGACGGCTGGAAAGTCAAAGACCACAGGTTATTCCAGTACTTTGAGTGAACTCCTACTTCTAAAAAGTCTGCTTATCTTTAAAAAGGACATGCTATTTTTAATGAACACACCTGAAGAACGGTAAACACTATAGCTACTTAAATGCTACATGGAGCCTCAGCAGTCCTCAGACCTATACCTGAAAAACTGAGACAG
The DNA here is from genome assembly GCA_004027595.1 of Dinomys branickii. Lineage (NCBI taxonomy): Eukaryota > Metazoa > Chordata > Mammalia > Rodentia > Dinomyidae > Dinomys > Dinomys branickii. Next base: position 100,193 of record PVLD010003247.1, on the reverse strand, counting down.
CAAGTGTCTGCGCTACATAACTTAGAATCTATTTTAGGATAGTTATCTTTGTTAGCAGGATCCAAGGTAATGGCTAATGGAGATCTCTCTGTACTCCTCCAAGCAGCATGTGGTATGCGCAGTATATTTTCTGATGATATTTCTGTCATGTAGGCCTAAAATACTAACTCTCATATTTAAAGTAATTCTTGAGTAAAGAAATTACTTATTCCAATAGAGTGGAAAGAGCGTGCAGATGCGCACTTCCTCCTTTCCGTGTTGTTTATTCTCTCCCCCTCACTTTGGATAAATGAAAGGGCAGCAATGAAATGAGCGTTGCGTCTTTTGAAGGCCAGCTGGAGGTGTTGGCAGGAATGTGAAGTTAATGGCTAATCTTGAAGTGCAGCGCCGGTTTTGCTAAAACCTGAATCCCATTTCATCCTGACAGCCTAAGCTGTGAGCCAAACTCAGGGAACGGTCCCTTATTTCAAAGGAGGGCAGAGTGAACTGGTGCAGGGTAGAAAATGGGATTGGCCCCTTGTCAGTTCTCGGTGGCGATTTGTTATTAGTTTGTTATTATTTGAAAAGAAAAATATGGATAAATAAAAATATGCTCTACATTGGACATAGTATGTCTTTCTACTTTTAATATTTTTTTTTAAGAACCACAATATCTGACTATCAACACACTGCAATATCATTCTAAAATCTTGTCCCTATGTGTGTTCAGTATTTGCTTGTTGATATGATTTGACATTATTACATTTTGCTTTTTGACTCTTGTGTTAGTTTTCATTAGCTTCCGAAAGACCTAATTCAGAATCTGTAATGCAGAGCTTTACCACATGCTACTGAAAAAAACACTATTTTGCCAATTACGAACTAACATGTTCAATTTTAGTCATAATGGTAATTAGACCTTGGTTTGCAATTTTTCTAAATTGTAAAAGGCACAGATTTATGAGTGTACAAGTGAAACAAAACAAATTGACAATTTAGTTACAGTTTAATGAAATAAACTGTTCAAACTGATGGCCATGGTAACTGAAACAATCAATCTGGTGAGCGGTGTTAGACTGCTTCACTGTCCACCAGCCATTTCACTTCCCTGGAGGGTCCACATGAGTTGCTCAAACTGACTTAAACATGTAGGCTGCATGATTGCCATGTTATATGTAACAAGATTAGTGTGTGTGCTTTTCACAATCAAAATCTGTTATTTAATATGTTCAGCCTCCTTTTCCCCTTCCAGTTCTCTTACATATTCATTTGTTAAATCATCAACCTTTTATATAATTTTATGAAACACACCAACACAGTACACAGAGGAGCAAATATATGCATATTTACATCAGCTTTAATATCTTTGCTTGTACATTTACATATGGCTATCTATGTGATTGTTCTACATATTAGCGCAGTTTGCACAGTAGAAGGGAAATAATGCATAGAAAACATAAAATATGCATATATAACACATAATTTTATGTAGTGAGCATATGTAAAACTTCACTCTTTAGCATCTCAATATATCACATTTATAAGCTTTTATTGAATTTTTATTTTTCAAACGGTGATATTAAGAGGTAAACCTGTTTAAATAAATGTGCATATACTCTATCCCTATTAAAATAAGTTGAAACATAATAAAATAGAGGGGAATATTTAAGTTCCATGAAATATCAAAGTAGGATTATTTATTTTAAGAATACAAAATAATTTCAGGTTTATAGTCTGAGTATCCCTTGCCCAGGTTTGATTAGAGAAATATATAGTTCTTAAATTTTAGAATATTTACAAGTTTAAAGCATTTGTGTAATAATCATAAGTCTGAAATCTGATACTTTTTCAGAAATTTCAGATTTGGGGGCTTTTTTAATTTTTGATGTTCAGCTTTGGAATGTTCAGTCTGTAGGTTCGATCATTATTGTGATGCTCTTTTTAGTATAATTAAAAGAAATATAAACAGTATAATGCAAATGGAATGATTTTTTAAAAAAATACAGTTATTTTCACAAGATTGAATTTAATGTCTGCAACTATGTAAACATAATTTAGGATAACAGTGAAAGACTTCATGGGATGTCAGTCCTCTATCCACCAAATCTGGCTATCACCCTTAGTAATTCTACATTCAAAGAGGCAAATCAACCCACTACTGGACTGCCACAGTCCTGTGCGGGGTCCTGAGAAGGGGCGATGGGAGATTAAAAAAAGACAAGGCATATAAAGAGAGGACGGCTGAGACCAGGCGGGATACGACCTCCCTGATGCAGAGGCAGCAACAGCCGAGCGCAGTCTGCATCTTTATTTAAAGACAGTAAAAAGGGGAAAAGCGCGTGACCGTGTCTCAGTACTTCGCTGAGAACACGGAAAGCGCGATATTTTCAGAGCTGTCTGTGCTGTAGTTAACAGGGAGGAACACCAGTGCTGGACACCTGCTGACAGGTAACTGACCTAGCGGTCAACTTGTTTACAGGCTCTGCCTGGGGCATTCCATGTTCCCTGGGACAGGCTTTGCTTTAGTCCCAAGGAGTTCACGGACCGTCTGCTCAGCTGCGGCTCCGCCGAAACCCAGAGTGGATAATCAGAATCTGACGTGCTAATTCATCTTCTCCTAGTCTTCTTCATTTCTGATAATGTTGCAACGCACTCCTTCCCTTACTTCTAGGTGGAGTACAGTCAGGGAAATATTTTTCACACTTTGAAGCCTCAATCCATCCTCATGCTTTCAACTTCCTTCTCTATGTAAACCTAATTGCATTTTTCATAATCATTAGATAAAAGAGCTGCAAATGGTACAGAAAATTTACATTAATCCATACAAGATACGTATAGGTTCTGCAAAAAACACAATACTTTAGAAAACTAGAATGTGAAGTGTGAATATATGGTGCTAGTGAACAGAAATAACTGGCAATACAAAATCACTAATTCTTTCTTTTTTTTTTTTTTTTCGTAGTGGGGATCGAACTAAGGACCTTGCCCTTGCTAGGCAGGCGCTTAGGCCACTGAGCTATATCCCTAGCCAAGGTCCCTAGCTCTTGGCCTTTTGCCTAGAAATCCTATGTAATATCATTCCAAGGCTAATACTTTTTATGAAATGTTACATACAGTTCTAGGGAGTATCATGTGCTATCTCTCTTGTTCAGAGTACACTATCACTGGGCAAAAAAATCGGTGAGTCGTTCCTTTGTTTTGTCCACTTTGTCAGTAACCCTGTTATTCCCCAGTGTATTCGCTGTCACACGCCCCACGTACGTAACACGTATTTGGTTACATATTAGAAATATATGTTTAGTGGACATAAATATTTTTGCTATATCTCTTTTCAGTCTTGATTTTTTCTCACTTAGAATTATATTTGCTTAGTTAAATCCGTGTTTCTTAGCTTCATAGTCAGTATTTTCCGAAATGTCCACCTGATATTCCCTAGTAAGGTAGTTTAATGGTTCCTAAATCCTCATTTCTACCAAAAGTTACTACCTATTTACCAATGTGCACATTTTCTTATATACTTTGTGTGATGCATCTGGAACACACGCATTAGATATGTATGTATATATCTAGCAGAGGATTGTGGTATGCGCAGAACTACTTTAAGAACTTCCAGATGGCGTCCAGATTCCTTGGCAAATTTACACTCCCACTAGAGGTGTAGCAAGCTTTCTGTTTTCCAAAATCTTCATCATAATCTGATTTTATTTAAATTTTTCACTTCCAACCAATTTAGTAAGCATAGCAGTTGTTCTTAAAAATTTTATTTCTTTCATTATTTGCAGCTTAAATAATTTTCATAATCTTTATCATTTAGTGATCTCATTTAACATCCACTGCATTATAAATGATTGACAACTTTTGAAAAGTGTACTTATTATACTATATTACACAGGAAATAAACACTAAAAGTAATTTCCCATACATCAAAACGTGCAAACAACACTTTATATCATTCAGTGAATGATATGGGTCATCTAAGTAATCATTTGTTTCCAAACCTGTAAATATTCCAATTATATCTGCATACATATCTATCTAATTGATGTGTACGTTCACTTTTATTTTATAAATTAGATGCTTTTGCTAGTAAATAACAACTGCAAAATTATTAGGAGACAATCATAAAAATATACTGGTACTAAGGCCTAATATTTATTGAATTTGCTACTTTTAAGCACTATTCTAACCTCCATGTAGTAATGAAACTTTATAATTCATAGAATGATCAGAATAATCCCTGAACAAAATTTTTAAGGATGAGTGTTTAAAAACAGTCCAAAGATTCATTCTGTGTGATAATATTTAAATGTTCCTGGTCTGATTCATGTCCATTTTCTTATGTGTAAATTATAATAAATCTGAATCATCCAATACATGTCAAAATTAAGTATGTTGTGTGACTGTCTACCACTACTAAATTTATTCTATAAGTTATTCATTGAATAATGTCACTAAGTACATGCATAACCTCTGTATAGTGCAATTGCTTTCCTTCTTAGGTGTATTCTTCTTTCTAGATAGCTGTGCACGTAAGCACAAGTGTATCTGTGTAGAGAGATTCCACCACTGTCCGTTTTTTCTCTGGCAATTTTTTGTAACCATTTTAAGAATCTTCATTTACTTTTCCTTGTTTTATATCAAAATATAAACTCTTTTTATTTCGTATGTCTTAGGAGCACAGTTTACACTGAACCAACTGCAGAACACCCAGCATACACTTCCATTTATTTGCCACCATGCTTTTAAAAATTTTATTCTTCAAGATAAAAGAACCAAAGCATATTAGCAAACACACAGACATAAACAAAACAACATAAAAATAATAAAAACCATACAGAATTTCCAACAAAGTGAAAACAAGTTAACAACGGTTGTTGTGTTACATACTGTTATCTTCATATTGGTTGCTCAAAAAAACAATTATAGACATGTAAGAATGATCAAATAATTAAATATCAACTGTTCCTTTCAAGAAAGCAATAGAAATTAATAGTACAATTATCTTGGCCATCTTATGTGTGTGCATAAATAAATAAATAGATATACATATATATATATATATATATATATATATATATATATATATTCCTTATGGTTATATGTATCCTTATGGTTCCATAAGGATTACGGTAATATATCTATATATCTATATATCTATATATCTATATATCTATAATCCTTTTCCTCTCTCCTTTCTCCATTCCCTCATCCCAGTCTTTCCTCCTTTTGAGCCGTTTCTTTCCCTTTTACACTATCTATTGTACCTTTTAGATTTCATTTACTTGAGTCTTATTTATTTCACCTATGAGTCTTATAGTCTTATAGAGATACCCATTTACTTATAAAAGCCTCAAGTTTATCTTTCTTTGTAGCTGAGTAATATTTCGTTATATGAAAATACCACAACTTTTAATCCACCCTTCAGTTGATGGGCATTTGGGTTGTTCCCGCTATTTACCTATTACAAATTACACTGCTGAGAACACGAGCGCACATATATCACTGTGGTGTGGTGATTTTTGTTTTTCTGGAAAATTACCCAGAAGAGGAATAGATGGGTTGAATGAGACCTCTAACCTTAGTTTACTGAAGAATCTTCTCACTAATTCCCACAGTTATCTGCCACCATTTTTAGGTCCACATATGAATGTTCACTTTCAGTCTTTCCAGTGTCTTCCAATAGTCTTTTATTTTTTTATTTTAATGTGAGACTCATTGCACAAAAATATCCCCTTGTAATATATTATATAAGTTAATTTTTACTTCTTTGTTTTAACAAATTAAATGGATCATGGTCTTTTAAAAACCACAAATGCTCAAAAGTTCCTCAAAAATGCATATTTGAAGATTTTTCCTGAAATGAAGCTTATTTTTCCAGTGATTAGTGGATGGAAGGATGAGAAACTGTACAATATATAACCCAAGAATTGGGTTAATCTCTACCTTTATTGTTTTCTCATGTCTTCAACTGTTTATCAACATAAGTTTTCTGTCTTATGTATGGTTCCATTATATATTAATTCTTACATAATTTACATATTACATACTTATATCCAGTAATATTAATCTTGTTTTTATCTTTCCAGTAAGTGCTTTTCTGTATGAAAATTCTTAAATTTTATGAATTAGTATTATATTTAATAATTATGTAAACTTATATAAATTCTTAGTTTCCAATTGTGATTCACTTTTTAAAATAAGGCAAACATCCTCCAAATTAAAGAACAACTGGGATGGGGGAAAAGAGAAAAGAAGGATGGGAAAAATACATATAAAACAAGATACTTAAAATAATCTTAGTAATTTCTATTAGTTCATTGAAAGGAACAGTTAGTGCTTACATTGTCTGATCAAATTTGCATGCTTATATCTGATAATCTGGGCAACTACTTGGAAGCTAACAATATGTAATATAATAACCATTGTTAATTTTTCTATGATAGTGGTTTCAAATTCTGTAATGTTTTCATTTTTTCCTCCTTAAAAATAATTATAGCCTGTAACAACTATAGACTATAGATGTTGCATATATATTGAAATAGAACTTTTAATTAAAAACAAAATAATTATTAAAAATAAAAGAATCCAAATGTATAAAATTATAAGCAAAACAAGATCTTCTAAAGTTGTTTCAGTCAGATGTAAAACTTTATCAAATTTGAAACTTAGAAAAATATTGGAACTTAATCAACAGATTCAATAGGCAGAAAGATCTAAAATGCATATTACTGTAATGCATATTATTGCACAGCTAGATGGAAAAATTAAAAGAAATTACTGAACCAAGAGGTCTTAATATTTCTAATTGGACATTGAATTTAACCAAAGGAAGGGAAGAGAATGCATAATAAGAAGATAAAAGACTAACTGGAAGAAACTTCCTCAAAGTCAAGTAGCACAAATCTTAAATAGAATAAATCTGTAGGTTGGTATAATTCAGTCAAACTTTGGCACTAAGAATAATAAAAGTTGTTTAAAAGTACTTCTATACTGGCATAAAATCTGTTTTCAAAAGAAATACATTTTAGGGATTTCTGAGGAAAAAACTGATCACCAATTTTATTGTATCCAGATTTATGTGAACCACAACAGCTTCTCTCTGAAGTATATATAATACAGTTAATAAATATGAGATTAATCAAAATATTTGAAAGTCTTCATTTTTTTAATTTTAGGCTTTTAAACAAAATAATATGCATGCACAAATTTTATTTCATTATACACTCTTACATTCAGAAATATTAACTCGAAGTAAAGGAAGAATAAAGAATACTTTGTTATCCAAAAGATCTTAGGAGAAAAAAAAACATAAAGATATTAGACAAAGAGCCATATAAATTATGATGATAAAAATGAATGGAATCTAATATATTAAAAATTATTACCAGCAAGAAGGTTTCAAAGGTCAAACATAAGGTAACATTCTTTCAAAAATTTTATTATACCAGATTCTAAGTAATGATATCTTAGTAATATCTAAGTAAATATCTTAGTATTATTGCAAAAATGGGGTTTATAACACAAAGCACTATTTAGCATGAATATCACTTCTTTGTGAATCATATATACAAAAGTAGTAATAAGAAAGGAAACTGATGGTTTGAGTTCACTGATGGATAATGACACAATTTTTCATATATACTAGCTACAGTTTAAAACCTAAAAGAATGTTCTGTCATATTAATCTCAATATTAACTTAATACTGACAAACATGAGAATATACATTACCACATTAAAAGATCTCTACAAAAAAGCAAAGTTAGGACTATCTTGCTGTATCTAAAGAAGCTTTAAAAGAAATACTCAAGTTGTGATTGATATTAACATATCTGAACTGGGAACAGAAGTATAATTCACTGACTTAATAAAACTGTGACAAACTTACAACATGACAAAGAGTTAATGAGGAACATTGGCAGGGTTTCTCCTTTTCTTAGAATCAACAGGAGTGGGAATTTCCCTTTTTCATTTTTCCTTGGAACCCCTTTTCCTGGAAATCCTGAGAAGGCCAAAACTTCCTTACAAGCGCTCCTAAACCTCCAAGCAAGATCTTGCATGGAAGAAAATCTCTCACTCGCAATAGCTGACTTGTTCACAGACTCTGTTATCAGCAATTTGAGCACAACTGAAAACAACAACCAGCTTTCTACACCGAAGAAAACCATTGTGTACCTGTAGATTAGAAAAACAATTGAAATATGTACTTAGAAAACCACTTAAGGTAATATTTATAATTAGATCTCATAAAAGTGTATTGACAGGGTAAATAGCACACGATAAAGGGTTGCAGAACTAGAATATAGGGAAAGCAGCCGAAAGCTCGTAGTAATGTGCTTATCAAGAGGGGGTGTGGCTATCTATGCAGGGTTTGTGTGGGGAAGAAACACAGTTCCTTGAGGCAACTGTAGAAAGTAAAAGTAGAAATTTAATTTTTTTTTGGGGGGGTGGGGGTACCAGGGATCGAACTCAGGACCTTGCGCTTGCCAGGCAGGCACTTATTCCACTGAGCTATATCCCCAGCCCCTAAAAGTAGAAATTTAGATGTGGGTCAGGTTGTGAGAAGCTTATTGTATTGGGTTACAGAAATGAACACTCTTTTCCTGTGGGGGATGAATGAAAGAAATTTGGAAAACTGATTGAACATAAGCAGAACTATCTCTTAGGGAGAATCACATTCTGGCAGAGGGACTGAATCAGCAAGAGCCGAAAGACAGAAAGATCATACAAGCCCGTCTTCCCTAGATCATTAGAACTTTAAATTTAACAGGTATTAAGACTTTCCAGTAAACTGTTTCTGTAACCCATAACCATTTAGCCATGCTCTTAGAATATACATCAGGACACTGTTTTCCTGTAGCATATTTATTATTAGTGTGGCCTATAAACTTCTTCATACATCTTAAAATGGCAATCTCTACTTCAAAACTTCTCTGTATATCTTATTAATATTGCAATAACCATTAAGACTATGCAACATATTTCTGAGTAATATGGCAATAACCATTAGCTTACTTTAATACTAATGAAACATATAAACATGTCATCATAATGTATAATGCTCAGTTCGTGTGCATTTGAACAACGTAGCAGAAACTCTCAAGTGTTAAAGGGGAAAGATCAGTTCTTGGGTGTTAAGAAGCTTGAGCTTAATTTCTGGCTCTACAGTGTTCTAATGGGGAATTTGAGTGAGTTATTTCTCCTGTATTGGATTTAGTTTTTATTTCTTTACATGGATGGCAAAACCATGCAGTGTGTTCGAAGGCTTAATGGAGATGACTTAGGTGAGGTTTCTAGCCCAGTTGCCAGCATCTGACAGATCCTAAATAATATAATTTACCACTTACTTTTCCTTAACATTGGATAACACAGTCAGGCAAAAAGGACAACACACGTGGCTGTACTGCTGAGTATGGGTGGCGAGGCCTGTGCTCCAAATGGCATAGTGACAAAAATATTAAAATGAGCACTGTAGACATGAATTATTCACACCCAATATATTCAAATAATTGGAAGCATACCAAGGATTGACAAACGACTTTAGTAGTTATTAGTCAGCACTAATAACATGTCAGATGAAATGAAGTCCCTAAAAAGAAGTCCTCAAAATGATACAAATACTGGTAGAATTGATAATTATTCATATTTCCATTATTTAATGGGGAATATGCAATCAATGAAGTATAAATTTGCATCTTATCTCATTTGATATTTATGTCAAATAAAATATTTATACTGAGTCCCCTTTTTTAAAAATCTGAGAAATTACAAGGGCTTAGAAGTCTACCACAATTTTTTTCTTTTGTTTTTTGTGGCATACAAGAGATTGAACTTGGGGCATTACCCTTGTTAGCCAAACACTTCACCACCGCTGAGCTACTTTCCTGGCTTCAATGCTGTGACTTTTAAAAGGGTATATTTTGAATTTGTAGTCAACTTATTTTCTATGTGCACTACAGATAATGAATTGCCATTCAAAAACCAGAAAGAATGCAGTTGGAGGGGGAAAAAAACCCACCCAATACAAAACATTGCAATTGACAAAGTGAGATGGTGGCATAGAGCTGAGATAATGAAATTAAGAGTAAATGACCACTGATTCATGTTCTAACCAAGGAATTCAGGATAAGGGTACCAGCATACACTGAAAGCCAGTACCCTGTGTTCATCAAGCTCATGCCCTGCTGCACTAACTGGGGCAGGCAGAGGCAAGTTTACATGCCAAGGACAATTATGCATCAGAAAGGTCTCTCACACTCTAGGACTACATGCCCAGTCTTAGTTTAAGTGGGCTGCTTATTTAGCTTTGTAAGTAGTTACATGTAATTTTGTTACTTGAGTTTCATGAGCATAAAACTCCAACAAAAGGTGGAATGGACAGATTTGTCCCTAGATGGGTGTGGGTCAAGGGATACCTGTTACATGGGTGACCCAGATGCCCTAGCAGTGCCATCTGCTTGTTAGAATTTTATAGTGGCCTCTCTGGCTCCAGAATCCCACCTCTTGCTGTGACAGATGTTCTAACCATAGAGACACTTTTCCTCCTTCGCTTCATGCACTTCCCTTACAAAATGCAATGGCTAATTGAGATTTCTTTCTTTGTGGATTTGTGATATATTTTCTAATAGCCTTTTGCAAGTTTTTACAGCCCAGGACTTCCCAGAGGACCTGGGAAACTCCTTAGAATGCAATCATGGAGGAGGACAGCACCCCTATCAGCTTGTCACTGTTTCAGGGTGGGGATCAACTTCTGAGCACTTTTCTCCAAGAGATAAAACTACCTCCTGTCATGAAGATGAGACATTTTACCATTTCTTTGGATACAATTGACTGGAAAACAGAATTTTTCACAAGAGGAATCCCGGTAACTGGCATTTTGACCCTCAGACTCCTGGGAACAAGTGCTCCAATACAGTCTATTGCAACCCTTGCAGTGGACCTTGCTAATATTATGCCTCTTTGGAAACTGGGCCTTCAATATTACACAGACTACAACTTCAGGTAAAGAAAATATAAAATACTCTATGAGTCATCTAGATGTATAGGAAACTGCCCTATCTCAACACCTTCCTTCTAGGAGGCATGTATTTTTCTTCTTCTTTTTGGGTAGGTCTGTGGGTAGGTACATGAATACTAGAGATTGAGCCTGGAGTTTCACATGGTAGGCAAGTTCTCTAACACTGAACAACATCTCCAGATTTTTCAAACTATTATTTTTAGAAAAGATCTCTCTAAGTTGCCTGGGTTGGTCTCCAACTTGTGATTCTCCTGCCTCAGCTTCCCAAGTAACCTCAATTACGGACATGAGCTGCCATATCTCACTCCATATCACTCTTTCTCCCAACATTTACTATTATTCTGCTTTAAATAATATAAATCAGGTGTTCATAGCATTTGAACATCAGAAAAATGGAAGAATGCATAATACACATCCAAATTGGTCTTATTTGTTCAATGTATCTGTGAGATTCTTCCAAGGTATTGTGTATCATTGTATACCATTAAGTATATCACTTGAAGGTTTTCTACTATGTAAATATATAATCTTTCAAAAATTAAATAATTTTGTTTTCTATGTTTCTTTACCATATATTTATTCATTGCTAAATTGATTTAGAGTCTTTAATTATATATTTGTGCTGTGTTTGGATTAAATTTACTTTCATTTTTTATTTTATGAGACATATTAGCTCATTTATTTTATTTTCTCTTAATATATTCATTTATAGCTAAAATGTTGCAATTAAAAACTGCTTTATTGACAGCATCAAATTGTGTCATGCCATTTATTTATTTATTTATTTATTTATTGGGCTGTCCCAGGAATCAAACTCAGGACCTTGGGCTTGCCAGGACGGAGTCTGTGCCATTCAGCTATATCGCCAGCCCTATGTCATACATTTATGACTATGAATTTTAAGTTATTTTCAAATTATTTTGAAATTTTCTCTGTAACCTAAAGTTATTTAGAACTGTGTCATTTTGTTTCAAATAAAAATCAAGAAACTATGAAACCTCCAGTTAGAGAACATGCTCTAAATGGTTTTACATCTATAAATGAATACACTAATCTATAATATGATCATTATTGTTAAATATTTCACTTCGGTGAGAAGACAATATCCAGCATATTACATTGGCAGTGCCTTATATTTGAAAGGAAATTCACACTTGCTAGCTGTATTACATACATACTGTATATCATTCCTATTTTTGTTTATTTAATGTATAGTTAATAAAAGTTAAAATCTCCTGCTTTTTCTGTAAATTATTTTGCACTGAGTGAAGTCACTTATTAATGTATTTATTTTGTAATATTGTACTGAGATGACTATAAAATTAAAATCAACATATCTTCTGGATGGAAATATATTTCATTGTGGGGCAAAAAATGAAGGCCTGAGGTAGACAGAAAAAAAAAAATTCCTGATTTGAGTTCTTTATATGAGATGATAGTACTTGTGTTTTAAAATGTAAAATGTTTATTTATAGAAATCTACCCATATTTTCTTATATCACCATTATAACCAACCCTTTTATTTTTTATTTATTTATTTATTTTTTGCGGTACTGGGGATCGAACTCAGGACCCTGTGCTTGCTAGGCAAGCACTTATTCCACTGAGCTATATCCCCAGCCCTATAACCAACCCTTTTAAAGACTAGCATACTGATGATGTGGGTGACTCGTGAAGCACTTGCCTGAGTTGTGACCTGTGCATGGCACCATACTCAATCTCCAGGGTGATATCTCCACTAAAACAGAGCAAGAAAACCAACCCATTATGACATATTTGAAGCTTTTCAAAGAAATAAGTTAGAACATCAAATATACATTCAGTAAAGCATCACCACATGGTGCAAAAAATACTGACCATCACTCCATTGGCCTAGCGCCTTATGTCCCATTCTGAATGATGCTCAGTCACTTTGATAACGAGGTCTGTAAAAATTCCTGTGAGAATCCTGTGCATAAGGTCTATCTACCTGCTGTATATCATTAAAGGTACAATTAAAACTATTTAAGGAATATTGTTATATTTAACTGAGACATCAGTGCCAACATAGGGTTTGGAACAAAATCAAGTTTAGAAATACACCAATATGTAAAAGGTCAGTAAAAGGCACTTTGTTTGTTTTTTTAATTATTTTATTTTAAAGACAGAAGAAAGGAGACATAAAAACCAAAATAATACAAAAATAATACAGGAAATACAAAATTATAAAGATCAGGGAATTAGCACTGGAAGCTATATTACATAATGCTGTCTTTGCATTAGTAGACACAAAAACAATTAAGGAAATACCAAATTATAGAGAATATAATAGGGGGTTAATATTGGATGCTGTATTATATAATATTATCTTCAGATTTATTACTCATTTATAAAGATGACGGCTCGTGCGATTAATCAGTTTTCTCCACCCTCATCACCATTGTTCTACCACCCAATTAGTCATCTTAGCTCTGATAATAACCGCACTTTTGGGTTTATTTACTCCCTCAGGCTCTCACGTTGGGAAGAGACGTGGCTGCTTCAAATCATGCTGTAACAAATATGGGTGTACACAGCTTACTATGGCAGAAGGTGGAAAAGCTCCCATGATCAAAGACAGTATGTAGGCAGGAAACCAGGTTCACCATGATCAAACCCCTACTGACAAGCCCTCAAGGCCAACGATCCAGTCAAGTCGGCGGGGTTACTCTGCCAAACACCAGGTTTCACCTTGGGACAACTCGTTCAGAGGCCTGGTCGTTTTCAGGTTCACCCAAGTGGACTGCAGGGCTCTGCTCCGGCCAGGCTCTGCCACAGGCCGGGTCGAGTCTGTGGAGTCGCCCCCAGCGGACTGAAAGGCACTTTGTTTGGAAAGGATTTGTACAAACGCTTAGTGATAGATTCTTACCTTGAACTTAGTCATATGAAAATAATTTTATGCTAAGAAACTTGTGAGCATAAACTCTCCAAATTTAAAATGAAATAGGATTTGGAAGCTCCAATTAACCTAAGAGAGGAAAACAACATTCTTCCATAAGCATAACAATGTTTGGTACATTATCTTTTGACCAATGAGCAATTTTTCCTTGCAGAGTACATTTGATGAGGAAAGCAAATGTTTCTGTTACTTTTCATGTTGCTGAGACAAAAATACCCAACACCCACAAGCTAAGAGGAAAAGTTTATTTAGCTCACAGTTTGTAGAGGTTTGGCCCATAATCAATGGGCTCCAAGGCAGGGTGGCATGACAGACAGGCATCGCTGAGGAGAAAAAGTTTGTGGCAGGCAGGAGGTAGCAAAGCAAGAAGGGATGGCCACAGCTCTTTCTATCCCTTATATTCTCTTCAAACTACTTAGGGTGAGTGGCACTCACACCCTTAATCCCAGTGCTATTGGTCTGAGGACTGCACCATGAATTCTAGATTCAGGCACTTCTGAAAAAGGCCCTCCTATGATTTTATGAGGCTTTGTGGAAACACCTACACAAAAGCCATAACAGTTGACAAGTAAATTTTTAAATAACCTATTTGCCTTACTGCTATTTTTAGTGAGAAGTTTTAATTCTGTCATAAATCAGCAAATGTTTTCGTGAAAATTTTCATGTGTAGAGAGAACTTTGAGAAGTTTAACTTTGATAAGGATTGCCTTATGTAAAAAAATATTGTTTGGGATAATGTTATCTCATGATATAGCTAAGGTAAGGACTATGATTTGATATTCACAGTTTTCACTTGTGGAGCATGATTTCTTATTCTAAAGAAAATGTTACTATTATTTCTTTTGTTCTTCCATTCTTTACATTTTCATAGGTGAAAATTAAGCATGAATCGTATTTAGTCAGCTGTGGGTTGAACAACAGAAAAGATAATTAGTAGAAAAAGGAAACCATTTTACTACTCCAGGCAATAAAATATGTTCAAATATATTTTCTTCAGAAGTGCAATTTAGATTTTAGTTATGTTAGATAAAGCTCAGTGTTTCAGTGATCTATTAAACGTTTTAAGTTGTGATACTTGACCATATTTTCCTCCTTCAGTCTTCTGAGTAAAGGCTTCAAGGTTATGTTAATAAAGGGACTCAAGACTAATGCCAAGTGCTTGTCTTGTGAGACTTACATTCTTCCTTTTGAGAACCACAGATGCATGGTGGATGGTGATATACAGGCATCTGGCATGAAGTTCTACAGATGGGTACAGATATATTGAAAAAGCCACTTAAAGTGATTGCCTTCAGCCATCTAGGTGATAAGCCACCACACATGAGCTATGTGATTTTGAAATGAAGAGCTTGCTCTAAATTTAAATGAAATCCAAAGGCTGACATTTACCTCATTTTGGCTGGACAGAAAAGAGATGTATTTTAGATTGAGAAACATTTTAAATACTCAGGATAACTTTTAAAAGATATAAAAATTCTACCACTTAGATTCGCTGAGAAAAATGAGTTTGATGTCTATGGCGTGTATATTTTCAGGATAATACAAAGCTTTGGTCATGGTCTGAAGTAGGATGACTGTGTAAAGATAAATTAGAGGGAAATCATTTTATTATTATGATCCAGTCAAGAAGGAGGATCATAATGGTGACAGAAGAGACCAGAGAATGGAATCACGGAAAGGAAATTACTGAGTCTTAATGATGATGATGTACAAAGAGATGTAAGATGTTGTTCACAAAGCACTGTGGATTTCAACTTTGCACAGTGATTTATTCTCTTTAGATTACATATGTGGTACTTTGGATGCAAGATGCCTGAAGTGTCTTTTGATAAGTAAATCAGAACAAAGGAGTACAATGAGAAGAAATGGAAATAATACTAGCCACCATATATTTTGAGGAAATCTTTGGTATAAGGAATTTCCCCTATCCTTGAAAATATGTAATGAGGAAAGAACTAAATCTCACATTATGAAAGGTAGAGGGAATTAATCCTTTTATAAGATTCAGGTTGTGCACAAAGAGATACAATTAGCATCCAAAAATGGAGACATTTCTGGCAGGAAAGAATGTTTTCATGACCTGGGCTTTCACCTTTGTGAAGAGTGTAGCTGATGAGAGAAAAATAGCCTTGATCAATACTCAACAATAGTTATTTTTTAAAAATGTTGATAACAATAGATGTCACAAATATTGAAACCACTCATCTAGTTATTTGATCACAGTGGGTATATAAAATAAATTTTAACTTTAGAATTTAATCTGAAAACAAGTTGTGTGGTAATCTGTGAAATTATTCACAGATTAATTTTACTGAAGTATGTTTCATTTATTTGTTTGTTTTAGTTGGAAGGCTATCCTGCTTATATTACTACAAAAGTCAGGATCACTTCATCTTTAGCCCTTGATAACTGTTGTCGTGTGAAAAGGATTAATTATCTTAGTACTTATCACCTTGTTTATCCAAAAGGACAATTGACTGACAAGAAGGGCACTTCTCGCTGAAAATGGTAATTTTTCCTGTTTAAATAAGCTTCTTATTCTAGTCACACTCAAAACACTATGGCTTCTGCTTTGTGTCAGTAGACAGTCACAACAAAACTTACCACAAACGTGAAAACCTATGAAGTTAATTGGCCACAGTTTCCCAGGTTCTGGCAGCAGACACGAGATTCTCAAATGTAAAGGACTTTCTACCTGACAATACCGTAGTTTTATTATTTTGTCTGCGGCTTTCCCCTGGGCTAACGGAGCAATGGGGAAATCAGCTCAGGGGAACGCGCCACACCCAGTTCGCTTCAGTAACAAGTGAAGAGCTCCACATTTAGCAGCGACTATCTTTTGAAGGGGTGACATTCAAACGCACCCCTACTTTGCCCCAGAGAAAGAAATTAACTTTATCACACTGATCAGAAAACATGTCTGGGGCTGGGGATATAGCTCAGTGGAATAAGCACCTGCCTAGCAAGCGCAGGGTCCTGAGTTCGATCCCCAGTACCGCCAAAAAAAAAAAAACAAAAAAAAGAAGAAAGAAAACATGTCTGGCCTTTGACAGCCATGATACAGTCTTCCATCTTCCTTTGCTATACAAAAATTTCTTTATTTTTTAATAAAAATTTCTTAAAAAGTCACAGTCTATGTAAAAGTATGATGCACAGTTACTTTCAAAACAAACAGGTCAGAATATCTGAGAATCATAGAAAGCAAAATTAAAGTGACATTTTGAGAAAAAATCCAAATACAGATCAAATAGAACGTGAAAGGAAGTCTCCTGTTAGCATGGAATGAGCCAGTGAACACTTACAGTAATGAATAACTTCCACAGAGCAAATTTCTGTCATTTGCCTCTTTCTTAAAAGTTCTCTTGCAAGAAGTTTTCTTTGCCTTTTGACTTTTTATTAAATTCTTTAATCATATTTTGTAATAGACAGCATTTGTCATTAAAATACTTTGTGACTAATACATGCAAATTTAAGGTGCAGACATTTTAACCAAAGGAAATACTGTAAATTCCTCTTCAAAGTGCTTTTATTTTCCTTAAAGAAACAGAACCTATTTCTTAGAAGACAAACGAACATTGCAGAAGGAACACAGAATAAAATAGATGAAAGATACAATAAATACTACAGAAGGTAATATCTCATTAAATCAAGGGTTTTGTCACGTTTCAAAAAGAATTTACTATGTACAAAAATCCAAGACAAGCTTTTGTTTGTTCTTCCACAGTTGTACACATTACCTATTTTTATTGGACAGAACTTACTGTAGATTTGTAGCCTCAACCAAAACATATGTTCCGTTTAACCTTCATCTGTCTTATTGTAACTTTTCCTTATGTGACTCAGAAATAGATTTTCTGTGATTTACAGCCACTCTGTTCTTAGAAATACTGGAACTGGTACAGTACACAATTTCTCAAACATAACAGTACAGACCTACAGTGAAACAAGTCCATTTTCCCAATCAAGCAAGGCTGCTCAGGTAGGTCATGACTCAATGAAAGTTCCTCTTGCTTAGTGTTTTACTATGCAATTTTTGTAGGAAAGTGGCTACACCTAGAGACTATAATATTAGGTGAAATAAATCACGTGCAAAAGCTTAAATAGAACATGGTTTATCTTATATGAACATCCTAAAGTATAAATAAAGAAAACATAACCAATAGGTAATAGGAAATGGGGAAATAGACCTTTTGCAAAAGAACAGAGGATGAAGAGATGAAAGGAGAAATAGAAAATGGGAGACCAAGGAAACGAGAAAAAACTGCGGTGTACTGCACATGTACCAACGTCTCACGAGGAATGGAATCACATACACTAATAAAAGCTAAAAACTGAGATAAAAGTAATGGACACAGCTTCATAATATTCTGCTTACTATTCTTAACAAACTATACTGTGAGAAGGTAAGCGATATGTTTGCTTTAAGGTCCTTCATAGGTTCTGTTGGAGAATTTGTGAAGCAGAAACCTATCACATTCAATAAATTCTACTGGCCACTAATATTATTCTAAGTATGCTTATTTATTTCTTCCTCTGTTAGCAGCAGGTCCTTATTTTTCATCCTATTTGCTCCTGCCACTAATCAAGAGAGCTGAAGACAAATAACATACTTCACATTCTAACTTCTGAAAATATCAGTATAATTAATTGCAGTTTGATTGACTTCCTCATTAAAATAATTTTACCATCCACATGGTGTAAGTTTATAAGACAGTGGTCTTTACTTTCAATTGTCTAAATCTGATGTTGAGTCTTTACTTATAGCCCTGGAGAACATTTCAGAAATCCCCAAACATGTACTCCTGCACAGAAGATCAAAAACACACTTCAGATATGTTAGAGACAAAACAGAAAATGAAATAATCCAACTTACTGATTCAGTCACTGTCTTTAAAAATGGTGTCATGAGTCTTGTTTGTTTATCTCTCTTTCCATTTTCCAACCTACCACATTGTTCTTTTAATGCTGTTCTTCTTCTGTAATTGATTTAAAAGCTATTATTTGAATCCCTGCAGTGTATCAGATGATGGGCAGCATGATGAGCGCACTATCTGGTCAATGGAGACACAATTTGCTCCTTCTTCCAGCTTCCTTAACAGTTGAGGGAACAGACCATGTATTTGAAATAACCAAATACAATGCAGTGAAGCATGAGTGTGTGATCCTAAAGTTACACGTCCAAGGTTTGAAAGAGTAGGACAGGAAGAAGCTGAATACTGAAGATTGAATTGTTCACGTGCAACCTCATTCCTTGGGTCTTCTTTATTTGTATGCATTGCTCCTACTTTACTACTTATTATTGACAACATGTTTAAATTTATGTCTCCATGAGATGATGAAGAGTTTAGTGCTATTGCTAGTTTTTAAAATATATATCCTTATATTAATCTTTCATTTCATATTCACTAAAATTCTGGAGATTTCAGCAAAACACAAACGAGGCAATTCCCAAACCATGATTAACAATAGAAACATATATCCTTAAACCAACAAATCATAAAGAAAAGAGTCAGATCTGTCCTCACAGTTTATAACACATGGGGAAAATATGTTTTTTGTTGCTTTAAAAATTTAAACCATGGCATGGGCTGGGATTGTAGCTCAGCAGCACAAGCACCTGCCTGGCAAGCACAAAGTCATAAGTTCATTTCCAGACGTCAAATATATATGTATATATATATGTGTGTGTGTGTGTGTATATACACACACACACATACACACACACACACACACACATATTAATCTGTGCCCAATTGATTGATTGGAGCTAAATTTAGCAGTTTATTTGTCTGAAAAATCTCAAATCACTATGTAAAATTCGTGTAAAAAATTTATACTTTAATATAAAGTGTTATGATTCGTATCCTGTAAATAAATAAGCCAAGTTGTCAAACTTACAATGCTGCTGTTATATTTGACAACAACCTAAACTTTATATTTTCCTTTTTATAACTATTACAGAACGTCTCCTTTTTCACAAATCCATTCCATTTTTGCATGAACTAAGAATATGTAAAGTAGTTCATTACCATAAGAATATCATGCTTAACTAATATAATTGAGTCATGGTAACTAGTTGGATACTTTTTGCATAAACATAAAATGTTTTTCTGGTTTTTTTGTTTTGGACATGATATAAAACTGAGTAAAAGTTTGTATAATTATCCAGTTGATTACAAATATTCTGAAATATCTATTGAATTTGTGATCTGTAAAAAGCTTTTTAGGAAAATTTAAAGCCCTTCATGGTTATGATTAATCCAATCATACACCATATTTGATAGCATTTTTCATAACCTAGTTTCTCTTAGGAGTTTTAGCTAATGCACTGAAAAACAATTTTTATTTCAATGCTGATATTTTTTAACATAAAACTTTAAAATATTTACACTCTTGTTCCTACTTTATACATGCATTCACCAAGCAAATGTCCGTTTTGTGTGTCAGGTGTTCAACTAGATAATTGAACTGAGAAGAGTAGAACATGTCCTTGTTTTGACTTGATTTAATACAGAGTCCCAAGGAACATGCAGAAAGTGGAACATAGGAGAAGCTGTCATGGATGTGTTTACAGGTTACTGCAGTAATGAAGGAGGATGTCACCCTGTCTTCAGCTGAATCTACTGTTGGTGGAAATTTCCCAGAGACTGTTGTTTCAAAGTTGAATCCTACAGTTTTGAGACAGTTTGTCAGACATACAGATAGGAGTGAATATCTTGAGAGGAAGGATGAGACACGAAAAGCAGATATCTAACAGAGTTGTGTTTTATTCAGACAATGGAGGGAGCAAAGTATTGTTCGAGGACAGGACAGTATGGATTAGAGCTGGCATAGCTGGAGAGCAATTGTTTAATGCTCAATCTGAGAGGGGCCCTGAAGTCCAGGGGATGGGATAAGCAGAAATTGGCTTCAATCCTGTTTCAGCACTGTAGTAACTCTGTGACCTAGAAAAATTTCTTCATAGCTTTCAGGATTTAATTTTTATTTATTCAAAACCTTGAGTTCAATATTTATGTCTTTCTGTGTATCTATCTGTCTTACTAACTTGTATGGTTTTCTGTAATTTAAACAAAATGAAAAAATTCATATGATGAACAGACTCCTCAATTCCACTAAAATTTCAGCAGTTATTGAGATTTCAGCTATTATTTTTAGTAAGAGTGATAGGAAGATCATTCTATGAACTACGTTGTGGAGTGTGCAGTCTAGAGTATATATTAAAAGACTACTACACTCATGCAGTCTACAAAAACATAAATGGTGTTGTAATATTAATTATAAAAATGAAACAGCTTCTCATCATATTTAATATGTTGTATCATGGTAAAGCTCTGCATAATTTGCTTTTAAATATTATTCAAAACAACCTCATAAGATCTATATCTATATCTATATCTATATAGACATGAATTCAATTCCAGGCATCAATATATATTTTATATATATATATATGAATCAACTGGATAATTATACAAATATATATATATATATATCAAGCACAGAAACATAGCCAATATTTCCCTGTATAATCTAGCTGGAGTCTTTTTTTCTGCTTACATCATTTATACTATTTATCCTGTCTATTTTCCTCATACGGATGCCTAGGCATCATCTTAATGGCCTGAGGCATAACCAAATAACTAGATATCATAGGCTATGCAAACTGACACATAAAATCACCATGATGAGAGTTCTCGTGAAAGCAAGATTTGGAAAAGTTAACTGATAATATGTGAAATGTCTAAGAGGTAGTAGAATATAGTGCGCTGTGTTCAAACACTAAGATGTTGTCTCCGTATTCAGAGTGGGTCACCCATGTGCTCTACAAAACACTGCTAAAAGTGATGTGAAGAACAGTCAGTCTTCTATATGTAGGAAATGAAAAAGAAGGAACATAAAACTGCTTGCCACAGCTTTTTCCAATGAGTAAATGGCCGAGGACAGACTTTGAAAAGGGGTGGTAATAGAGGATGGAGAACTAGCCTGGTTTGAATCAGTTTAGTTCTATCTTTACGGGATAATAAGCAAAGATCAGTATGTTAATTCCATAAGTAAAAATCTTTGATTAAAGAAAATCATCACTGCTTCTTGCTTCCTTCCTTTTCAAGTGTCAATTCAGATGCTTAAAATATCTTTCCACATTTACCTACTCACAACACCCAACTCCTCCTGTAAGTTTTAGATAGACTGGTGTCTTCTTTGAGAGGCCAGATTCTGAGCATTTTCACAGTCACATAGCTACAGTTTCCTGTGCTTCTATAGCATCCACTCTATTAATACCGTCGCAAGCAGTGAGCCACGTCTAGCCCAGGCCTGTAGTGCAGTTAGTAGCTGACAAAGTTCCTGGTCCACAGTACTAAGCAGTAAGTAATGATTGTAAATAAATACCAAGCCACTCATCGTATTAATGTAAATGGAATATATATATATATATGTGTGTGTGTGTGTGTGTGTGTGTGTGTGTGTGTATAAATATACATGTATATATATATAGACACACACATACATATATATGAAATCAAGAATAAAAATTATGATGACAGGGTTATAAATCCTTTGTAAATATCCAGGCTGAAGATGATATAAGGTGGATTTCTTTTCTTTCCGGTTCCATACTATTAAGAACAATTGTTTTCGTGAAGAGCTGAAGTTCCTGTAACAACACTCAGCCGTATCTCTTTTTGGGGTTGTCTCACTTGTGGCCTCGAATGTATACCACTATTATGCTTACGCATATGGGGTAACCTGAGAAAATGTTGTCAGTGCATATCAATACTGATTAGGTGGTAACTCGAATCAAGTCCAAACTACATAACCAAAGGAAAGAAAGAATCTGTATTTATTATATAATGAAATTAATTTTTTCAAAAAGCTTCCCCCATACTGAGACAAAGTAGCCACTTTAATTTTTATTTTCCTTGTATCTAATCCATGTATTTCTTCAGTTTTTACCTTTAATCCAGGAAAAAAAAGGGACTGGTTAAAATCATTTTGATAAAGCTGTCTGGCATTTTGCTATGGTTTCAAATATTATCTTTAAAATGTCAGACAAATTTTAAATACTAACATGTCCATATGATAATTTTATAAATGCATACTCAAGCTATTTATGTATTATTTCTAAGGGAATTAATTCTACATAAAAGCTAATTTATATCTACAAGTTTGAGGTTCTGAAATTTTGCCTGCCTTTGCGGCATTGGGTCATGGTGTCATTTGGTCAGACACTCACAATAACGTATCGATATCCAGTAAAGCTATTACTGGCAGTGTGCCTGCCTGCTGCATATCCCAGGGGCAGCCCACAGCTTCTTACCCCGACTTCCCACCATCCTTTCTGATTGTGTTTGTGTCTGTATAGTTTCAAGCCAAAATGGAATGCATGACTGGAGTTTGAGTAAGGAAGATGCATGTGTTATATTTTTGTATTACTTTCTATAAAGGACTTTAATTTGAATAATATTAACTTGGAATATCCAGAAAGAGAAAAAGAGTGCTCACTAACTTTGATGAATATATTCTACTATAAATATTAAAAATTTACAGAAATTTGTCTTGACTGTGATTGCATTAAAAGAAACCCGGGAAGTAAAAACAGTTCTTTATGTGAAATAGTATCAGCAAATTCTAAATGCTAAAACCTGACCATAATTGACCTGATCTGTTCCAGGTGGAATATGCATTTTTTAAATTCATTTCTCCCTTGTGGTTCCCTATGGATTATAAAGATTCTTGATTTAAATCTCTGATAAAGAATTGTTAATAACATCTGTGAAATATGAAATGTAGGCTACTCACCCCTAAATTATGTGCGTATAAAATAAACTTGCTCTTTTCTCAGTTAGTGACTACAGTTATTTTTATTATGTTACCCCTCTTTTAAGAAAAATATGGATATTTGGAACAATGAGTCTCTTAGTTTAGAAACCTCTGAAGACTTGCATGTGTTTGTGGGGAGTGTTTCCAAGGCGTCCACAGAAAGCATCCACAGTGCTTGACCCTTGCACCTCCCGGCTGTAATTTTAGACAGGTCTTAAAGATCCTTTCATATCCGGGCTTCTTTTTTTTTCTCTCATCCTCTGGTAACTTAATTCAATAAGCATTTAGTGAGTGCCACTAGGTGTCAGACAATTTCTTAAAAATTTGAAAAGCACATCTCTTGTGCAATCTTCACATATGTGGAAGAAATTGTTGCAAAAAAAAAAAAAGGAAAGGGTGAGAAAGAAGCAATTTTCTACAACATATTTTTAAAATGCTAAAGAAGCCAACTTTCCGAAGCTTCTCAGTTGGAGCTAATTTTATGGTTGGCTCAAGAGAACAAAATTTCTTTTAAAAATGGCTGAAAGTAATACATTAGCACAGTGAGGTAATATTTTGATTTTATTTTACAGCACTGGCATTGCACCCATAGCTTCACACATACAATGCAAGCGTTCCATCAATAATGTGCACCCCAACACCCACATCACTGTCTGAAACTCTCACCTCTAGGAGGTATGGCCTTATGCTCACAAAAGCCAATATTTCACAGAAATTTGTAAATAATTATTTTCACTGATTCCTAAACCACTGTCTGAGTGCCTATTACATGGTAGATCCTATACGCTATTCTGTGAAAAAAACAGAAATGAAAAACGATGTTTTCCCTCCAGCAAACTGCATTTGCTTAGCAAGAGAGAAATTTATATCAGTAATACAGCTGAAATGTGTGTATTATATATTCAATTAACAAAGATAAAACTTGATTGCCAATAAAAATTTTATTTTATATACTCATGGGCAGTTTTCACATACAAATAAAATTTTACTTTTTTAACTAAGTATATATAATCTTAAAGCAAAATAGTTCTAAATTTGGGGAAATTTTACTTTGTCCAGGGTCTTCTTATTGTATTACAAAAAAAAAACCCATTTACTTAAAAAATTTTGTAGGTATAGCTTTCAGTGAAAATCTTGCACAGAAGAAACTGTGAAGTAAAGAATTATTTTACAAAGGAATGTATAAGTTTTTGGTGATAAATAAAATAATTTTAGCCTTATGCAGTATGCTATATATACATCATAAAGAATATATACAATTTTTCAATAAAAAGTCAATTTCCAAATTCACTGATAAATTATTTTTACTCATACAATATCCCAGTACACCTGTCTGAAGATTTTATTACATTCCTTCAAAAACCTCCCATTTCCTGACTTGAGCCTGATCATTCCATCAGTGTACTTTCTCAGCTCACTCTCATCAAGATTTTCTTTAATATTTTCACTTTTTATGCTCACCGTTATTACTGGAAATTCTTATTCCAGTTCTAATCTGCTTTTGTGTGGTCTGTTCCTAAATATTCTATAAAATGGACAGAATATACTACTGAGATGAGTGAGGTAGAAACATTTCTTTGTGAGATGTTGCCTTCCTCCTGGCAATAATTAGCTTCCAAGAACATATCTCTGTCTCTTTGTTCTGGTGTCTGACACCCACTTCATCTTGATATCAAGTGCCACTACTTTTGCTTCTGAAAAGAAATGGGAGGAACCCGAATGGCTTTGCTGTTCCGCTGTATTTTCTCCATTAGTCACCTTGGCGACAAATGCTTCCAAGTTCATTACCACACCTTGGGCCTGCTGACTCACTCAGCATGGCCCCCTAGTGCTGCTCCTGTTTCAGCAGTGATTTTTCTCTACATATCCTCTAAACTACTTTCCTCTGGCCAGTGATCTAACCACAATAACTCTATGGATTGTGTTGCTTCCGTTTTGGGGCCTTGTGACTTTACTGTTTTATTCTCATTTATTGTTTTATTTTTCAGATAATTTGGCATTGCACTCATGGAAAGTTAATCGCACTCATGGGGAGTTATGAAGTTTACACTTGGTTATTTTATTCCCGTAATTTAAAAATCACCATCTTTCTGTTGTTGTGAATTTCCACTGGTTTCTGTGTACCAAAAAAATATTCTTATTTTGTTCAGTTTATTCATTTAACAGAAAGAAATGTTGGAGATGTTTCTTCTGTGGACTTTTAGTTTTCATTCCTGAGGGAATAGCAACAATATACCTCAAATATCTCCATGTAATCCTCAGTCTTTATTTCTGCTACTGCTTATATTTAAAATATCCACTGAGGGTTTTGAATCTTTGTTGCTTGCTACAAAAAGTCTTACAAAGCTTTTACAATATCTGTTAATTTCCTCCTAAATAAGGATGGAAAGACAGTGAAGTGTTCTAAAAGAATTAAGGTACAAGATATTGAGTCAGGGAAAATACTGCACCAGAGCTGCATTTCTGAGAAAACATGGTACAGGGTAAAAAACTGTAGGTATTTGTGAAGTTTCTTGGGACTCTACCCAAATCTATTGATAACTGCCAATTAGTAACATTACAGAGCACTTAGAATTTCCATTGTGTGAGCCTTATTCTCCCTTGGCATGAAGCTCTTGTCAGCATCACCCTGGGAAGAGAATATTCCAGCTTGCTGAGTATGATTTGGCAAATTGAAACTCACGCAGTACCCTCAATTGCTGGTGCTTCCTATAGTATACAGGACAGCATTACTGCACATGTCAGCAGAGCAGCAGGTCAGGATTTTCATCCAAAGGAAGCAGCACCTTCTCTCAATTGTCTTACACCTTTAAAATCATAACCTGTAAAGAGAATTACCAGAGGAATTCCTAGCAATATTCAGAGACCAGCTGATTTGTGTTTAAGCCTTTTTTTTTTTTTTTTTTTTTCGGTACTGGGGATCGAACTCAGGACCCTGCGCTTGCTAGGCAAGTGCTTATTCCACTGAGCTATATCCCCAGCCCCCTCGTGTTTAAGCCTTTTAAGGGTAAGGATTAGAAAACTCACTTGAGAAGGAAAATCAGTGGAGAAATAAACTGTCCAGATAATAACACCTGTTCAACTGAAACGTGGTTATTAAATAAGTATGTAACAGAATCTATCATTTTTTGGAAAAATTGTTCTGTTTGATTTATGGATTCCCCTTTTTAAAACTTGGAGATCAAATGAAACTATTTAATTATTGTACTTTGCAATGACATGATGTTACACAAGATGAAGTACTATGTGTCACATAATCAACATTTTAAAACTGTTCTTTAAAAAAATTAGATAAATGCATTTTAATTCAGTTAACATCATACATTGGATAATGATATAACATTCTACATGTTTTTATTTATCATGAAAATACAAATATAGCTATTCACTTCAACTTTATATTTTCTGCAATAGTCTGATAATTTTGACATTGCTACTATTGAAGAAGTATTGTGTTCATACGCTGCTGATGAGTGGCATAAGGAAACAGAAAATTCAGTGAAAACACTCAAGAGAACTGACCTGTTACTTTTTAAACATTTTCTAGATTGAAAAATGCATTGTTAGATTAAAACTGTATTCACAAGTTTCAGTGCTTGACAATTTGGATGTGGGACTTTAAATGTTGTCTTTCTCATCATTAATCTTTATAAAATTGACAGAAAGGAGAATATCTGTCAAGAAGAGGCACTTTTAAAATTTTTTGTTTCAGAAGGTGATAGACATCTTAGATTCTAAATATTAAAACTTACAAGAAGTTTTAGAAAGAGTTTTGTCTCTAATATATTAATGTATAACTTTAGAGTTTCAAAGTATGTATTAATTTTATCTGCACTGTAGGTTTTATTGCATTTATTCTCCATCCTTAATAATTATATATGCAACTGATTTTAAAAGTTTATTGTTAAATATAGCAAGTAAAGAATATATTCAGCTGTTAAACTTCCTGCTTTAAATCTTATTTTGACAAATTTTTGTCTAAGTGACTTTGAGTAAATTAATTATACCTTTATCACTGAAACACAGGAATTGCATGAGTTCACATCAATAGATTAGTTAGAATAGCCTATTCAACTATAAGTTATACCAATCAGTATAAGTTATATTCCTCGGTGTAACACAGTACTTTCACTGAATGTATAATGAAGTACGTATGATCATCCTAACAAGTGTGGAAATAGCATTGTATGATATTCAAAACCCAGTTATGAACTAGATACAGCAACTAGTATCATCAGTATTATGAAGGAATATCATGCAAAACCTATAACTAGCATCATATGTGATAGACCACATATTCCGAAAATAGAGATAAGGCGAAGATGTCTAAGGCGAAGATGTCTGCTATCAGTGCTTCGGTTCAATGCTACTCCAGACTTCCAAAATAATACAAAGAGAAAAAATCATTCAAATCAGAACAAAGGAAGAAAATTATTAGTTTTTTGTAAAATCTGACTGCTTGTAAATCAAATTCCATTTAATCAGAAAAAGTTACATTTTTACCAGTAATAAATAAATTTAACAAGTTTATACATTCAGATCAATATAAAACTAGTTACATTTTAGTATACTAGCAAAAATTATTACAACAATTTAAAAATATCTTGCATGTTAATATTGAATTATAAATATATTTATAGTGAGTGTGAACTCACTACAGTGAATACCATAAAATAAAGGTTTAAAAATATCAAAGTAGATGGAGAAATAGATCATATCAGTGGATTAAAGTTTTAACAGTTTTAATATGTATACGCTCCCTGAACAATATACAGCTTCAAGCTATTCTTATAGAAATTCATGAGTTGATGTTAGATTCAAATGCAGAGAACCAAGCTAACAGATTCTAGGCACTTAGTTCCAACGATGTAGTTATTGTGAGTTTGCAGTAATTTGAAGAGTGTAGGTATATTCAATTGAAAAAATGTAAGAGAATAGAGTATATAAATAGACATAAGTATAAATGATTCATTTTTGGTATATATTTTAATGAATTTTCTAGGAAAACATTTAGTTTACAACAAGCGCTACTAGAACATTTGGATATCTGTGTGAGAGAAAATGTGTGTATATTCTTACCTGAAGTGTCTTATACAATTACATGGGAATAGATAATAAAACTGAAAATAAATTTTGCAACTATAAAGTTAAAAATTTTTACAATAAAATATTTGTGCCCTTTAAGTAGATAAAAGGTTCCTGATATCAAAATAATCAAATCTGAATGAAAAATTTTAAAGTGAGACCTTATCCCAGTTTTACACTTAAGCATCTCATTGTAAATCATTAAGTAAAAGAAAGAAAGTACCAGAAAACACTGAGTAGTTATGCAGCTGCCCACAGATTTTCGTGTAGAATGCATCCTTTTGGGTACATGAGGTTGTTACCCAACAATATAACAGCGGCCCTTTACTAACTCAGTTTATTTCTGACAGTATTAAGTGTTGGGGAATATGTGCGGGAATCAAACATCATATGCATTTCTTGTAGGAGTATCAAATGTTACGGTCACTTGAAGCATGTTTTTGTGGTACTGGGGATCAAACTCTGGACCTTGTGATTGCCAGGCAGGTGCTTATTCCACTGAGCTATATCCCCAGCCCCTAGCATGTATTTTAAATTTCTATATAAAATGAAACAGGACCTTTTCATGACCATCAATTCCAACTCAACACCATGTGAGGCAGATATTACTTCCAAAGAAATATTCACAGAAACTTTGGTTATAGTAATCAGCAGGAGAAAGTGACAGTGATGACCACTGAGAGGTAATGGATAAGTTTTGGGCATTCATAAGATTCATCTTCAGCAATAAAAGGGATTAGTGAATGTGATGAGATACATGAACATAACAACCTTTGTGATATGAGATATAAGCCAGTTGCAACCGAACATGTGTTGAAAGATTTCACATGTGTTATGCTCTAAATAGGCAGAACTAACTGTGCTTTACACTGGTAATCAGGGACTGTTAAGTTACGGAAATGGGAGGTGAGAAAATACTGCAACGAAGAAAATTTCTTATAGGTAAATTGGGTTTTTATCACATTGCACATATTTGTCAAAACCTAACAAATTCTTTATTAAATTTTGCATTATTACTTTGAAAGCAAAACAATGCATTTAATCAGACTGCTGATCTATAATAAAAACTACTACCAAGTCTTACATATAAAAATCATAATACATATACAAATATGCAAGTGTATAGCTACATATATCCAAATAATAGCTTTAATGTAAACAACGGAATTATAAATGTATGTCTATATAATTTGCATAAATTTATAGAGACATAGAAGTTTTCATGCAATGTGTCTATGACATATTTATGGCTTATCCTCACAGGATACATCAGTGACTGTGAACAAAACATTGATGAGTAAAGAAGAAATTGTATGTGTCTGTACGTTTTAAATCCTGGATAGTTTTCCATTCATTTATTTAACTAAAGATGTGTTGAAAACTTTATTTGAATATTAATATACTCAACTATACTTTAGAATGTTTACTTATATATGAATACATTACACCAAGGTCAACCCTAAGTATATACTGAAAGCACATTTTTAATATGGTGTTAATTCTGTTTATATGCGTGATTTTAGGCAGACAAATATTATAGAATAAACTTTGATAGAGTCCCTAAGCCTCATGATCTCACACCTGGGGTTTGGGAGTGCCTAGATATGAGTGTGTTACACTAGATCACGGGTGTGTGACACTGGCTTAGTCCACTGCTCGGTTTCGCTTAGTCGTGGGTGTGGATGACTTATTAAGGAGGAAAGATCCATATTCACTGTGTGTGGCACCAACTAACAGGCTTATAGTCTGGCTGGGGTCAAAAGGTAAAGGAGGGGGAAAGCTAATTCTTTCTATTTACTCTGCTATGGGCTGTTTTTCCTCTGTTAGCCCCTCTGCCGTGACACCCTGACTTGGAGCCTGCTGAATATATACTGAAACCTCTACAAACTGTGAGTCGAAATAAACACTTACCCTCTAATTTGTGATTGTTAGGTATTTTGTCTGAGGAAAGAAAACATATCTAAGAAAATGAATATGGTTTATCATTCTTAAAGTTCTTTTATGAAGCAATGAATATGGTTTATCATTCTTAAAGTTCTTTTATGAAGCAGCTCATTCTTTGTTTATCATAAAATGAGCACAATGCTTTTTCCTTGCTTTTATGACACTTCTGAAAAGTTCTTGCCAGTTTCTGTTCCACCTTCACCGACTTCTACAGATACCCTTCCACCCTTTAATCATACTCTTTGTAGCACTCGTCTCTCCTCCTCCGGTCACGGAGTTTAAGGTATCAGTGTTTTCCTCTTGCATCTTCCCATTCCAGGACTCCAAATCTTCAATAGTGTAATCATAAAACTCTATTAAGTTTTTGAGAGTTCACTCTAAAATTTCTGTTTAGTTCTTTTATATCACTTGCACAGATACAACTGTTCTCTTTTGCTCATATTAGCTGTATGTTGATACCTAGGTGGCCTTAATATTTACATTAAAATTGACTCATCTCTATGATTAAACGTAGCATGTAACTGGTTCTTATAGTGTGTTAATATCTAATTTGTCTGGGGCAATATGATTATAGCTGTTTCCCTTGATATTACTGGCATCATATATTTGTTGCTATTTCTCTGTAAGACAACACTCAGATTGCCTTTGTAACACTGACAGTATTAGAGTAGATTCACAGAGAAGTTGTCTTCCCAGTTGAGTAAAGTGCATTACCCTTTCTCAAAATAATCAAGAAGGCCAAATCATGAGGCTGTGGCAAAGGATTATAGTCAGCCGTATCACTGAAAAACAGCTAACGAGATCTCTATACTAGCAATAAGGTCTTTAGCATTCACAAACCTCCCCAAAAAACGAAAGAAACAAAAACAGTAGAAACATGGGAAGAAAAGGCAACAAAATGCCTCCACAAAATGCAAATTCCTCTAAAACCAATCCAACGAAAAGAGATTAGAAACCAGCTCAAAGAGATATGCATTCGGTTTAGGAAAGCTATAACTAAACAACAGATAACCAAATTGATGCAGGAACTCTCAGAAGACACTAACAGAAAGCTATATGAGTTAAACAAAATGATACAAAACATGAATGACCGGTTTACCAAAGAATTAGAGTGTATGAAAAGGTTTCAAATGGAAATACAGGACATTATAACTCGTGTTAAAATTATTAGCAGAAAGACAGACCAATGTGAGTATAGAATTTCAAATCTAGAGGACAATGATGCCTTCAAGAACTAACTACCAAACACAAATTGAATACACCAAGAAAATGTGAAAAAATGCTAGATGATCCAAAGAAGACTAACTTGAGAATAACTGTAACGAGTAAAAGATCAGAAGAGAACACCAATAGCATAAAATGCTGTTCACAAAAATAATGGCAGAAAGCATACAGGCAAACAAATAAACATACTTAGCAGTGAAGCATATAGAACACCAAATATCCATGAACAAAAAAGAAACTTTCAATATTTTACTCAAAATATGAGAAATCCATGACAGGAATACAATGTTAAAATCTGTTACAGAAAGATAACGAATCACATACAAAGTTCAAGTCATGAGACATGAGACATCAGACTTCCTACACAAACCTCAGAAGCCAGGATGGGTTGGAATGAGGTGTTGAAGCCCTAGTGGATACCCACTCCAACTTTGACTTACCCATCCTGCAAAGCTACTCTTTAAAATCAATGGAGAAATAAGGTGTTTGCACAAAAAGGAGCAACTCAAGAAATTCAGGATCAAAACAGCATTGCAAACTGTACAACGATATCCTAGAAAGGAGAAACCAACCTAACAGTACCAATAAGTCATTTTTCTGGCAGATAGAATGCATCTAAAATAAAGGGGAAAAACGGCTGTCCACATGCACAAGGTTGTACTTAGCCTCATCTCACACTGTGCACTAAAATAAAATTGAAATGGACTAAAAAACTAAAGAGTAGAACATAAACACTTACTCTGCTGAGGGACAAATTACATAAAAATCTTAAAGCATAAGTGTGAGCAAAGGCTTTAAGTTGCACAGAAAATAATACCAAGAATCAACAAAGGGGATCACATCAAATTCAAAGGCTTCTGTACAATAAGGGAAACCACTAATAAAGTAAGAGACAACATATAGAATGGGAAAGAAACTTCTCTAGGTATCCCTCAGACAAAGGACTAATATATAGAATATATATTACTCAAAAATATATGTAGTACTAAAAATATTAGACTACCTAAATTAAAGACCCATTTAAAAAGGGGCATCTGAAATAAATAGGCACTTCTCAAATGAATAAATATTTTAAAAATAACGTGAAAAAATACTTAACATCACTGGCCATTTCAGATTTTCAATTCAAAACAAAACTGAGTTTTCATCTCACTTCAGAAAGAATTTCTACTATCAAGAAATTAACCAGTAACGAATGCTGACAAAGCTGTAGAAGGAAAGGAATTCTCCATCTCTGGTGGGAATGTAAATTCCTACAATCACTATGGAAATCAGCGTGGAGATTTTTCCATTTAACCGGGTTATTCCCCTTCATCCTATCTTCACTCAAAGAGTTAAAATCATCATACCACAGTGACGTATGCATAGCCATGTTTATAGCAGTGCGATTCATCATAGCTAACATCAGAAATAGCCTATATGCTCATCAGCGAATAAATGTACACAACAGAGTTTAGCCAGCAGAATAGCCATAAAAGCCAGAATGGCCACGGAAATGATAAAGTTGACTAATTTGTAGGAAAAGGGATGCATTTTGAGACCATAATGTTAAATGAAGTAACTTAGACACACTCTAAACAATTGTGTGGTTTCACTTACATGAAAACTCAATATTTTATATGAGAAATACATATGTGTGTGTGTGTGTGTGTGTGTATATATATATATATATATATATATATATATATATATATATATGGAAAAGAGAGAAAAAGGAAAAGATATTGGAATCCAGAATCCATTACGGACAATGTATCTAAAATTATACCTTGACTTAGTACAATTGTCTTACCTGTTTCATATGTTCTTTGGCCTATTAGTCCATTATTCAACCTCTATATATAATGATGAAATGAGTAAGGTCTTGTAAAGAAAATAATCTGATACTGGAAAAGTAAAAGGAGGGTAGGGGAGGGATGAAGAAGTGAATTTATATGTCGGTATATGTACATATACCAATTCCCTACAGTGAATTTAATCATTACATACTGCAAACATGTACTAATAAAAGAAAAGAAAAGAAAAAAGACAATAAACCTCCAAATTTTAGTTTAAACAAATCTATAGATTCATAAAAGAGAAAGGCTGAAATGTGTGGTTTGTTGGAATGTGGCATTATTACACACAAAACATCACATATATACTGCCTAAACCCTGCCACACTGTAACGGGAAGTAAAAGACACAGGAAGGATGGATCTGAAATACTTTATCTTCTTGACCAAGAGACCAGAGTAGTGCAAATATTTTTTAAAGATGAGTGGGAATCTGTGACCATGTTGTCTCACCTGAGAATCAAACTTTATTGATATTAGTAAATTACTATTTTCATTATTAAAGTTCTAAAGTTCTGAGATCCACTCTGGTAAGAAAACACTTAATGAGAGTGTTCACTGCCTACAATAAACACTTAGTAGAAAAGAAGCATTTTATTGTCCAAAATTTCTCCCTAGTACACAATACTTTTAATTCATCAACAAGCAAAAATATTCTAAAAATATGCTACTCATTATATCTTTTACTTTTCACAACTTAAGGAAATCTACAAATGCACTGGAAGAAAGCCCCTTCTATTCCATGGATCACTGAGTTTTATTGGTCTCTCAGAGTTCTTTACAATATAGTTATGATTGCATATTACAGGGACACCGGCTGAATATATGATCCAAAATACACATTTTCTAAATGAAAACTGCTAGAAATCTTCTCACTAATATTAGTAACTGGAAATATTGATTGATTTGTTTCTTTTCAATACTAGGAGTAGATCTAAGAGTGTTAGTCAATTTTACTTTTCACTTTTGCTATGTAATAGGAGAAGAACTTTGGTCAATTTTATTTAACCTCACTTTCCTTGGACTTTTCTTACATACAAAAATAAAATGAAAAGAAGGAGCAAAAATAACACTTACTTTATAGAATCACGACACTCAAATATGTTAATATACATAAGACAGTGTGTAATCCTGGCACATAAAATAGGCTAACAGAAGTTAGCTGCTGTCAGGGCCAGTACAGTCCTTGTCTTTTTTTACTCAGACCTGTTGTATGAATGAGGAACACTCACACATTTGTACAGACATTTTCCAGGCATACACACCAAACATACCGTTTGCTTTTGACAATGACATATTTAATATTTAAATCTGCCACTAAAAAGATGCATTAGGATTTTCTAAGTGATCCAGAAAATATCCTTTGTGTTTGTCTTTATTTTTCTTGCTTTTCCAGGAAAAATGTTTAAAAATACATACTTAAACACATACCGACAAACAAAACAAATTGTACCCAACATTCTGTATTAGAAATATTCAGGGATTTGAATTTCATAGATAGGGGCTTAAAAAATATGTGTGTGTGTGTGTGTATATATGTATATATATATATATATATATATATATATATATATACTCTGTAAATAACTTGTCATAGAGTTTGCCTATAAAAAATCTCTGAAGTTAAATTTCACTTTTCTATTTCTGTCTTAAAAATAAAATTTATTAAAAACTACATGAAGCTTGTGCTCCCTTCCATCCAATCATCTCCACGCTGCCTGCTCAGGCTATCACTTTTGAGAAAATGATGTAAGAAAGTTTCAATATATAGTTGGCATAATTGTGCATAGTTGCTGTCAAGAATTCCTCGGCAGAGACTGTCATCTTAAAAGGTTACTGTGACATTTCTGGAATATGCTTTTTCAAATATGAATGAAACATGTTGCCTTTTTGGTTGAGGGTGGGGAAGGTATGGAACCTGACATTTTCCACACTGCCAAAATTAGAAAATAAAGTACTGGAATGCCAAGATTAATCAATCATTCAACAAGTATTTATGCGGTATGTACTTAGATGTCCAATGCCCTGCGGGAACTAGCATTGTATTAAGTTTAAGTGTTTAATCGAGATTAACCTCTAAATCAAAGAATTATTTTAATTTAAATTATGTAGAACCATCAAAAGTGTATCATATTCACTTATTGGCACCATTAAAGTCCTATACACTTTTAGGAAGCTTATAGTAATTACAAATGCACCCAAATTCTGCCTATAATTGAATTTAGCTCTTTGACAAAAAATGCATACATAATTATGCATTTAAATCACAATAATTTCAAACGAATGCATTTACATAGCTGAAGCCCTATTCTACAAGAAATGGACAATCTCAAGAAGAAACAATCATTGGATTTGTTTCTTTTGGCTTTTGTTTTGTTTGCAAAAATGTGCTGGCATTAACAAAGTCACTTGGGACACTCATTTAATTTATATTAGTAACTAAAGAAATTGAAATAAAGGTAAAGTGGAACACACTGGAACACATTGTACATACTGAGAAAATAACTTTTTAAAAATTCTTTTGATTGTAAAAGGAGAGCAGGAAAGATCATGACAACAGTCTTTGGCCAACTTTTAAATATTTCACATTGTGTAGGAGGTTTGTTCAGATAAATTTGGGAATGAAGTTGCTATTCTATCTTCCCTGTGGAGTTGTAAATGTTAAGTTCCAAATTCAGGATAATTCCACAGCTGGAAGAAAAAGAATTTTCAAAAATGGTCTACCAGTTTTCTATTATGCTCTTAAAAATCTTTAATCCTTTCCTTTATAAATCCTTTAATTTAATTAAAATATTCATTGTGCTAGTGTATGCCACCTCTAAAATAGTCCCACTTAAAATAAGAGTAGAAAATAAGGGTGTGCGAGTGGTTTTAAATCTTTTTGGTTGCTATTTCTCTTACAAAATAGAATAGCAAAAAGATGTTTTTTTCTTTCTTTTGCTTAGTCCCCAAGTCTGAAAAGGAAGTAGGTAGTTCAGCACGGAGGTAAGGGCTACACAGCCAGTCTTACAGGATTAATGAAATTTTTGGGAGAACATGGTGCCCACTGTAATGTGTGCAATGTGTGACTCACTAGAGGGAAATAAATTAATAAAATTGTGCTGACACATATTTTTTCTTCTTGTTTCAAAGAGCTGCTATTTATGTTGTTTCCTATTATTTTTTGATGCAGCAATATACCTTTTACTACAAGCACACCTACTTATTAATTCTCTCACATCACCGACTAGCTTTACTTGTGGACTCATGAAGCAATTTAGCCTCTAAGTTTATGTCTAGGAATATTTAAAGGCTACCCTTCTTGGATGCATGTTGGCCTTATCAGGAAGAGAAACTTTTATAAAAATATCAAGAAAATTTAAATCCAGACCTTGGTATTAGTAATTACGGCCTAGATGGCATGAACAGCAAGGAATAGAGGAAAACTAGAAAAACCTTTCTGATGACAGAAGTTTGCCTAAGGACTCAGGTCTGCAGTCTCCCTTGAACAGTTATCTTCTTAATCTTTCACAACACTATTCCTAAAATCATTCTCTCTATTCCAATATTCTCCAGCATTAGACTGTCAAGTTGACTAAAACATGACCTGTAAACCATTGGAGAGAAATATGCAAAGAGCAATTCTGTGCCGTTAACACTTAGTTTATTCCCACTAACAT
The DNA here is from genome assembly GCA_004027595.1 of Dinomys branickii. Taxonomy (NCBI): domain Eukaryota; kingdom Metazoa; phylum Chordata; class Mammalia; order Rodentia; family Dinomyidae; genus Dinomys; species Dinomys branickii. The sequence goes on along the minus strand of PVLD010003247.1, from coordinate 62,717 downwards.
AATCACTGCCACTTTGCAAATGTTCCTCATACTTCTGTCATATAATTTCATTAAAGATAATGGGTTGCCTTTCTCTGACTAGTGGGCCATTTAAAATTTATTTCTATCTTCCTAAAACAATGAGCCATCATAATGATTTACTATTTATTCTTAAAAAGTTGGTCCAATCCTGTTTGTTTCCAGAAGAAAACAGTCATCAGAATATTAGCAAAAACATCCCTAAGTTATTTCAAGTAACTACGCTGAGTAGCTTAGTGTTGAAGGAAAATAAAGCAATGTGATTAAGTGCATAATATGTACATGTAATACTTAAAATTAAATATAAGTACTAAATGCAATAGTAAAATTTTGTTACTTCTTATAGCAAATATTTACTGAGATCCTGGACAGACTGCATACTGAGACATCATAATGAATAAAACAGACAAAACTTATGCTCTCATGAATTTTGCTACATTATGCTTTGGTGAAAATAGGTCATGCCAGGTGCTGTGGCACTCAGGAGGTTGAGGCAGGAGGATTACCATGAGTTCGAGGCTAGCCTGAGCTACACAGTGAGTTCAAGGCCAGCCTGTAACTAAATGACTCTGTCTCAAAATAAAATAAAACAGTAAAATAAAATAAAACAAAATGAAGTACAAAAGAGTTACTAAAATGTTCAAATTTAGGAAGTGTTAAGAACAAAAAAATGCATTGTAAGGGCAGATTTGGAAAGCATTGTAACAATACAGACAGATTTTCAAAATAACATTTGATCAAAGTGAACCAAGATAAGAAGCAGGTTAGAGAGAGGATGCACTCAGGGTAAGCACATCAGTGTTGCAGAATATGTTGATACAAGAATGGAGTAAATATGTGTGAAATGAATAGCTGAAGGGCTATGCTGAGGCTTTTCAGGCCATTAGTCAAATTGTGTTTTCTGCTTTGAGTTGTATAAGGAGTGATGGAAGCGCCCAGTAGAAGGGAAGGAATGCACAGGAGGTCCATGGTGAAAGATTCTTCGGGTCTGACAGTGTGTGCAGGCAGAACAAGAGGAAAATACCCTACAGGAAGATGGTTGTTTTTCTTAATTGAGGAAGGAGTTATTGTCTTGGAATAGGGAATGGAAATGGAGAAATGTAAGACTTCATTTTAAAAATTAAAAAAAAGCAACAGTTTGACTGTGCTGAAAGGAAAAGTAAGACCTGGGATAACACTAAATTCTCCAGAGCGAACATCTCGCTGGAGGGTCACCCTTGTTAACAAGAGTAGAGCAGATGAGAGGGGCAGCAGGTTTGGTGTTGGTGCGGTGGGAAAATGAACTATTCTGCTCTGGACATGGAAAGATGGTCCAACAAGGTAGTAGTGATCTTCAGGATTTCCGAATTGTAAATCTGATGACTTCGAGCATAAAAGTTGTAAAGAACATCCTCATCATTATGAGGGAAAAAATTGCAAGCAATTTTGACATGAGCCTTACATTTTGCTGGTTGGGAGAAACTATTAACCCTTAACATGAATTGAGAACTCTAAACCTATGGATGAGGAGAGTTTAGAGAAGTCTGAGAAAGAAAGTGATATGGCAGTTCTTTTATTTTACCAAAAATCACTGACTTAAAAAAAATGAGAACAGATTAGTTTGTAGACAAACGTACATTTGAGGGGTGGAGAAATGTTTGAAAAATGTTACACTCACAGTTGTCCAAGTGAAAAATATATGAGGCTCAACTCTAATGAGGGTACCATGAGAAACTCAATTAATTAATTTATTTATAATGTAAACTTTGATGTGAACCCACTGGCACATTCAACATACTGCCTGAAGATCATCTCTAAAATGTGCATTGGAAAAAAATTTCCAGTGCAAATTAACGTTTATTTATTGAAATATTCTATAGCAAAAGAAAAATGATGGTTGAGAAAGATGGCAGCATTTACTAAAGAAGCCTTCAATCCCCGAACAGGCATAAATGGTGGTGAAGCACCTGGTAATGAGTAGAGGTTATAGCAAATGTTATGTTGTGGACTCTTATTTATCAGCTACTCGGCTCTGAGGCGATAATGGAGCAAAAGATGATTAGAGTCCTTTGATTAATGGAGACCACAAAATTTCTATTAGTTTCGTTGCTTAAATTCCATCTGTTTTGTTAGATTTGAACATAAATGTAACATTTGGTACACATGCCTGCCTAAGGGCAAAGCCGATAATTTAGTCACTCTTTTGGTTCCCTGGTTACATAAGAAAAGAAGAAAATTCATGAATTTGTCTCATAGTTTCAAACAAACTTACAGCATAACCATGAATCATGACTAATGAATGACTTCTGAATGATAAGAAGGATTATTCCCATCCCGAGTTGAACAAAAGGACTTGCAAAGCATAAGAAAATATGAGAAGTGGCATATTTTCTTGTTAACTATATATGTAGGTTTAACTGAAATGATTTAAAGAATTTGTGGGTATATAACTGAATTTATGGTATTTTAAAACTACAAAACATGTGAATTATGTCCTTGGATGCTTTATGCAGTAAGTCCATTCTAGTTAGTGTTCATATGCACATACATACGGTCGTCAGGTACACACAAATTATATTTGGAAAGAAATATATCTTATATCTTACTGACATAAGAAAATATCCTTAATCTTAAATTATGTTGCTTTATTTTAAAGAACTTATATGTGTAATTATAGTTTATCTGTATGAACTGAATGATAAATGTCTCCAATTCTTGCAGCTATAGAATATTTTCATATATATATATAGATAAATCTCACTTATGAACATGGATTTATGATTACATAAACATATATTTTTGAAAATAGAACCAATGAGAAATTAGTCATCATTTGTATTCATCACACTGATATAAAAACCATTTTTCTATCTTTATAAGCATTTAAATAATGATACAGGAGGACAGGATGCTTTTTAAATTTTCTGTTGCTATTAAAAGCTAGTTATTTTGTTTTAAATTGAGAATTTTAAATAACTCATATATTTTCATTTAATTAACAGAAAAATTACACATTTATATAAAAGAAGTACATATGATTTATTATTACAACTCTAAGGCTTAGAACATTTCTTGATTTTTATTATAGATGCTCAATAAAAACTTGATTAGCAAAGACATGAATGGATGGAAGTGAACATCTCACATTTACGCATTGAAATCAGTAATATGCAATGGAGAGACAGTTGTTCCGATCTCCACATAAATCATATTCTGGACATAGAATACTTTGTATATTGGGCATTTCTTAGGAAAAGATACAATTCTAGAAGTGGGGTTACTAAGCGAATTTAAACAGGTTATTTGTGATAGGCATACATTTTGAACTTCAGATCTACCATAAAATTTGACCTTTAACATACTACATTGATTATCAAGAATAATGTGTAGTATTCAATAATTTCTGTACAATATAGGCCATATATTGAAGAAGAAGCTTGCTGATCAATGTCCTTAAAGAGAACTTTTGGAAATCTTTTTGGGTCATGCCAAAAATCACTGGCATTATCCCTGACTCTAAGCAAAAATGAATAAGATAGCAAAGTAATGTCATTTTCAAATCTGAACAATGATAATTATGAGACTTGAAATAAGAATTTTATTTAATATCTAATTTTCATGAAAATAAATAACATTGGAAATTTTAAACTCATTTTCAACCAAAATTATATTTTGAAATATAGTATGAGATGTTAATAAGATATATATTCTTTTAATTTTTCTATTATTCATCCACTTTATCTTAAATGCATGCTGTTTCCAGGATATTTAGGATTTTTTTCTCCTGTTCAACTTATATGAGCAATCTTTTTGTGTTTCTCAAACTCTGTCTTTTTGTAGCAATACATTAATGGGTCTTGGACTAGAGAAAGTCGAAAATTTCATAGTGTGGTGTGTCTTTATTCTTACAGTCTGACTATCATTGTAATTAGGGCACCCCAGGGGGTGGTGTCTGTCTCACAATTAAACTACTTCGATAAAAATAAAAGTACTGATGGTCACAATGACATTGAGCCTTTCAGCCTGGATATTAGAAAAACAATATTTGTCTATAAAACTGAAATAAGTCAGCATTAAGTGTATGTTGACACTGAACTCTGACTTACTCCTGACACATTAGAATTTTAACTAATTAGTGAAGTCTTTGGTATTGTTTATAGTATACTCAGCAGGGGAGTCTAACTTCACCCGCCTTAGCTAATAAATTGTTTCATTTATAAATACGTAGTGTGAAAGTTAAAAAACGGGAACCATTTCTTGGCTGATAATCTCTATCATTCTCAGGAACTTTGGATAACTGCCTTGTAGGATTTTTATTATTTAAATTATTTCTTTTGTTTTTTATTGAATTAGTCACTGACTGAAGAAACAGACTTTGTTACACATAAATGTGTAGTGCATTTTCAGAATGTTGACATAATTGCAATGCAGTCTCTTAATGGAATATCCAGCATCATTACTGTCATTATTAGGCATTTTCAAAGTCACAATGGGAGGTAAATATTTTCCATTAAAAGTTTATTTCAGTCTGAGATGTCTGGACTATTATTGCCTGTGAGCCTCAATAGCACAAATGTCAAACAAAAATGAGAAAAACATGTAATTCTTGTAGATATTACTTTAGTGAATATGAACAAAACAAAGTTGTTGCATTGCTGATATGTTTAGCACAAAAGCGGAAACATTTTAAATTTATTTGAATGATACATTTTAAATGCTTGAAGAATAACTAATACTTTTATTATGAAGTTTTTCATCTATCAGAACATAAAAAACTCTGAATAATATTCTTACCTAAGTTATATTAATTTGGTTGGAGTCTTCAACATTAATTAAAATGGCTTTATCTTCTTACCTGCATTTAACACAATTTGGAGCCAAGATATTTAGTTCATGGAGAAAGTTTTTCTTCCTAGGAGGAAAAACAAAGCTGGAGACAATGTAGTTGTAAAAACTGGTTTATTTTTTTAAAAATAAATACAAAAATATAAATATAAAACATTAGCGGATAGAATTTGATGAAATGAAACTGCACAAACGTTTGTATACCAGATTGCATATCACACCTACTAACACAACATGTACATACTTGTAAAATTTAATGTACAGAACAGGATATACCTTAGTTTTTTTTTCTTCATCTTTTTTAAAAGCTTCATTTGCAAGGGCAGGGCATGTACCTAAAAGAAGCGGTTTGTGAGATGACTTAAGGGACAGCTATCCTGTTCCTGTTTCTGAAATTATCTTTTGTTTGCTAAGGTGGACAACACTGAATTTCCATAGCTTTGGCTCTTGGAAGTGATTACATAAAATGTCGTTTCTATTCCATGAGACATCCTACGGAAAAGAATTAATTTAATTAATCAACAAATTAAGAAGTAAATGGGGAAAAATATTGTGCTGAGTGGCAGGAAATTTCTTCTGAATATCAAATAGTGTGAGGAGGAGACAGTGTGCAGAAAGTTCCCTTCTCTTGTCAAGCAGAGAATCCACCCCGGTTAGGAGTCTTTGTCACTGTCCCCGCCACCATACATTTCTGCTAGCTTGTTAAACCGGGGGCCCCATTCCCGGAGGTAATCGTAGTTTTGGTCTCCTTCCGTAGTACCTGATTCTAAGGAGCTCAGAGATTCGGCGATGGAATCGTTGCCTTCATAGGCGTAGGTGGCCAGCGAGTCGTAGGGAGGCGCCGTGGGGTCCAGGTCATGCTCTCGGAGCCGCTCATTAATGAAATCCCGCACGTCCGTGGTGTCCGGCGCAGTGGGAGTCCTGCGCGGGACGAAGAGCGTCTCGGGAATGATATCTCGGCGCAGTTTTTTCTCCTCCATAGCTGCAGGATTCCTCAGGGTGCCAATATCAAAGGCCTGCGTGTCCTCCTCTCCACCGCCTTCGTCATTATAGCTCACGATATTGTCTCTGATGTCTTCTTTAGATAAGATCAGAGGCTCTTTCTTCCTCTGTCTCTTCAGAGCTGCAAACAGTACTACTATCACTTGGAGGGGAAAAAGACAAGAAGATCCATTAACAGTGTACTCAGAGATACAGAGGAACGGTGATAACTTTGGGATGCATTTAAACGTTTTTACTTTATTAAAAGAAGCCTTTTATTATTGGAAAAATAAACAGGTGGAGTTGTAGACTTATAATGTTTTCCTTGGAAAAATGTATCTAGTAGCAGAATTTCCCCTAAATTGTTAGTCCATATAACAACAAAGGCCAAATTCGGCTGACTACGTTGAATTAACTCCAAAGAAATTATGAAACGGGACTGCATGTCTCTTAAGCAAATGTAGATCCACAAGGTGAAACCATACTACTCAGAAAAGATATTTCTACATTTCTGTGAAAAAGTAATAAGAATAAAAACAATACTGCCAGTGCCCGTAATAGTAGGAATACACGATAGGAAAAAGTTAATACAAATTGGCCTGACTGCTTTAGAATTTTACATACCTTTTCAGTATATCCAAATATTTTGATCCTAATCCTTTAAAATAATTTGGAGAAACACAAGAATTCTATCAGAAAAGAAAGGAGAGTGAATCTCAGCATCTTAAATATCTATATTTAGCCTCTTTTAAGAAAAAATATTGAAAGACTAGGGGAATCATATAATACCAAGGCTTACTGAGTTTTTTAAAAAGGAAACTGCTCAAAAGTAAAGAGCAACTGCAATGAGAGAAAAGAGAAACGGAAGAAAGGGATAATTAAGTCTGTATGTATCCACAGGGTAACTAACACAGTTGTAGGACTGACTTCTGTCGCTTTATTGAAAGGAACAGTTAATTATTGGATCAATCTTGCATGTCTACATTTGATTTCCTGACTATGCACTTTGAAGTTATCAATATGTAATGCAACAACCGCTGTGAATTCCCTGTCACCCTGTCTGTGATTCAGTATTGCTTATACTTTTCTTGTGCTACTTTGTAAATGGCTGCTTGTTAATGTTTTTGTTCTTTTCCTTTTAAAATAAAAGTGTATATATATATTATATATATATGTATATATATAATGCACAGACTACTGTATATTCAATTTGTGTGTCAGCAAAAACAGAAGATGTTTCTAATCTTGACAAAATGAAAGTTTGTGTGCACTGAAGTACTCTGCCTTAGAGTGATTTAAAAAAAAATAAGTCACAGTAAAGGCAGAAAAGTACAGAAGTCAGAATTCATTCAAGTTTTTGAGTAAATATCATTTACTTTTATTTAAATTCATGTCTTAATACACCACCAAAATGTATGATATAAAGATAGCAAAACTAGCTTTGGTGTTTTTTTATCAATCTAGGCATCCCGGGGGAAATGGCCTTCTACAAATGAGAAGAGTGAGACTTATTAAAATGAGCTTCAGGTCCACGATCATTTCCCTGCTTCTGGGAATGTCTGTGAATTTTTTGGGTAGGGTCATAGGGTTAGAGCCAACAATAGTTTTAAGCTAATGCAACCAGAAAGTAAATTTAATCTGATTTTTGATTCAAAACCAGTTAAAAATCAACTTACTCTACGATATTGAATCAAGTATAATTATGGAGCACAAAAAAACAGGTAAAGAGCTATTTTAATATTATTTCAGCAAAGATATAAGGCAGTGAGACCTCCATATGGGGCTAACAAAGAAATGCAATTGACAGAAACTTCAGATATCAGTGGAAACCTATGAATATAAGGTCTCCTGGAAGGGGCTCTGGTGCACATACTCAAAAGCATGAGACCTTGGAAAATGTTTTAAATATTTTTAACTTGCAGTTTCATTAATATGAACTGAGGTTAATCACTTTACACACTGCATATACTTTTTTGTCAAATAAAAAAATTAAGTGATAATTACAGTGTTTAATATACAATAGACAATAAAAGTCTGTGACCATTAATATAATTTTTCTAGGAATTTTAATTTTAGTACATATTTCAAAAGAATGATTTGTCTATTTAATGTAAGATATATTAAGATAAAATATATTTTATAGATTAAATTTTTATTTTTAATTAACAAATTATGCATATTTAAAATATATTATTCATGTTTGTATTAGTTGATTCAATTACTGTAAAGCATGTTTATTAGCTTCCTTTTTTATTACTGGGGAGCCAAATTATAAAAATAATCTTTGCTCCATTTTTACATGTCCTGTTAAATTTAATGATGTTTATTATTTTTTGCTATACATGGAAAAGGCTTCTTCTGGCTCATTTTCCATAGCAAAGAAATACAAAATATATATTTTTAAATGTGCAGTCTCACTTCCTGAACTACATAAAAATCTAAATTAGCCAGGATTCATGGTGCTTGCCTGTATTTCCAGCTACTTGGGAAGCTGGGAGGCTGAAGTAGAAGATCACAAGTTCAAGACCAGCTGAGGAGATTTTTTAAAAACTACATTTTTTCTTTTAAAAAGAGCTGGGTATGTAACTCAGAGGTGCAGCACCCCTGGGTTTGACACCCTACTGCAAAAAAAACAGCAACATGTAAAATAAAATCAATCATTTCATCCAAATCTTTAATGAATAATCCACTTTTTATTTATTTCAGCACAATACTAGAGTGTGACTTTGATGTGATAAATGTGGAAAACTGAAGCCTTTATTTAGTTGCTTAAATCAAATTAAGTGTATGATGACGAAGTATTTTTAATATGCTTTTATTACTGTAGGTCCCGTCTTCATATTATAACTTGCTCTGGATGTAATTGTAACATATTACTAAAATTTATTTTTAAGTATCATTTTAAAGTCTGAAACAGAGGCTAAATCATTTCATTTACCTTCATTTTGTAAGCATGAAAATCTGACAATAGCTTAATACAGGGATGAATTGTGTTTCTCACAGTAACTGTCGACGTACACCTTATCATTGTTTAGTATTCACTGAGGTCTGCTAATGTCTAAGTGTCAGAGTTAGAGTTGGAACCCTATTATATTCCTCCAACTCATCCAGCTCCTACTACACTATTGAATAAGAACACGCTAGCATGTTATCCAGGAAGAAACAATGGCATCCAGTGCACTTTTATATCCTCAGGAAAACAGTGATAGGCCAGGTATAAAGCGGCTGGGTAACCAGTCACGGATTGTTTCACTAGACAAAGCCTTCAGAGAATGCTTCAGTCCATCACAACAGTCATCACAAGTTGCAGGAATTGCACCTGTGTGCCTCTCGTCCTTCCAAAAGCCATTTTGTGCTCACTCTTCTTTGGTTTTCCTTTATTTAATGTAGTGAAAGATATATTTATATAAATAGGCACTATAAAATATAATATATGTGTGTAATATATAATATATACTGGCTTTTAAATTCACGTTGAATTCTGAATTCTCACCCAATAGATAAAGTGCAATGACTATAATCGCAAAAAAATCTGTTTACATATGTTTATACATTTTTTTGGCTTATTGAGCCAGGCAGTTCTGGCTGGCTCTGAACTCACTAGAGCCGAGGCTGCCCTCAAACTTGTAGCAATTCTCCTGCCTCAGCCTCATATCTTATAAATTCTGATCAGGTAAAATATCTTAATATAAACAATGTCCCATGTGTAATTTACATATCCAAGTTTAGGTGTTAGTTGAAGGGAGGTATTTTAATGGCAATCTTTCCTGTTTAACAGCATGCCACAAGAGGCGGCACGTCTTTCAGGGTCCTTACCCAGCAGGATAACGATGCAAAGGAGGATGGCGATCAGCGCTCCGGTGCTTAAGCCGGCGGGGAGCAGCAGGGCTTCGGCGCTGCAGGATTGCATGTTGCCCTGGCTGTCGCAGGCGCACACGCGGATGGTCAGCGTGCCCGTGCTGCTCTGGATTGGGTAGTCATTGTCTGAGATCACCACAGGCAGGAGGTAGGTACTTATTTCGTGTCGGTTGAAGCCATTCTTTCTGGTCAAAATTCTGGCAGTGTTATCTAAAATAAAATTTAAATATGCATATAATTGGAACAGTAGATTTGTCTCACCCTTATAGCGATGGTTTTGCATAAAAGTAAAATTCCTTTATATAAAATATAAAACTATTATAAACCTTACTATTCAATATGTACAATACATCTTTTTTACTATTATGAATTGTTCATTCACCACATTTTCAAATAATTACTCAATCTCGTCTACAAAATGGTGAATTTGTAGTACTGAATAATTTACCAACTTTACATAAATGATAAGATTTTGTTTTAAAAAATCATATTATTTTTTATTTACACATATGTAAGTGTGTACGTGAACATATGCTAATCCAATACACATGAACAAGATAGGATTGTATACATCGTATGTATTGCTGCACTATTCCAGTATATAATCACCTGTAAGAAAATTATTTAATATAATATATATTTTAACATACTTATATAAGATATATTTAACACATGTATATGATATATATGTTAATATGTTTAAACATACATGTTTTAACATATATGTTTTACACTATATATATATATATATTCACACACACACACACACACACACACACACACACACAATATGTCTTTTTGTGGCAGGGTCTCACTATTCAGTTCAGGCTGGACTTGAGCTCACTTTGTAGCCCACATAGGTCTTGAACTCCCAACGGCCCTCCTGCCTCAGCCTCCCGAGATCTGGGATTATGGGCATGCACCACCACAGTCAGCTAATAGACGGGTTTGTTTTTGTCTGTTTTTGTTTTTGTTTCATACTGGGAATCTAACTCAGGACCTTGTGCTTGCCAGGAAGGTGGTTGTGCTGCTGAGTTATATCAGTAGCCTTTTAACATTTCTGAACATTATTTCTGTTGACTCAAACAAATTTGAAACTTAAAATATGTATATAAGTTAAAGTACTAGTAGAAGACAGAAAGAGATGCTATAATGTTTGTGGGGTGCATAACAAATTTTTGAAAGATGTAAGGATTTAATAAATGATAATATTCATCTATGTTGTATAATTCCACCGATTGTTTCCTTTTACCTGATAACTTGTTTAGTATGTTGGGGTTAAAAAGTTTCTTCTAGCCTAAGTAACATTTTTTTAAAGACTCTGATTATAAGGCCTTCTATCCCATTTGTTCACACAAAGAAGTTAGTCTTGCTTAGTGGACACCTCGGGGTATTTAAAATGCCAATATAAGAACAGAAGTTGTTCATTTGTTAAATTAATAACCTAGACAGAAAAGAAAGTGACAATGCTTTGGAGAGATAGTGGTTTAATAAAAAATAATCATTTTCTAAATTATGAGTGAGAAGTTAACTGTATCAGCTGACTATATAAACTAGGGAGGTAGCAAGATAAGTTAAACTTAAGGAAATTTTAAAGCATCTGTCAGGATGCATTATCACCCATTTCTGTCGTTCTGAATCCCACACTAATGTTAACATAGGCACATCCGTGGGTAGTTTCCACAGTGTCTTGCCTCATCTTTCAAAATTTTCTTAAACTTATGAATCTTGATTTTGTGATCATTTTATACATTGAGGAGAAAATTATTTTTTACCTTAAACTAATCATATTTCAAATTATTTCATTAAATATTTGCAAAACCATGATACAATGTTTAACCTAATATAGACACAAGAAGCTAATTTAAAAATATATTATTTCATAGTATTAAATGCTTTCAACATGATAAACACAGGAAGAGTAATATGAAGGTGATGTTTGTGTCAGTGTAACACCTTTATACTTCACTGAAAAAGAAAGTAATGAAGTTACACAGGATTAGACTAAATGCTCCATCATATTTCAATGGTATTCAATGTAGTAAGATGTCAACATTTAAATTCACATGGGTTTCTTCTCTGCACTCAGTAACTTATATAGAATCAAGGACTTTTCCTAGTTTAATGAAATGATGTTTGTCAAAAATTAATTAATCTCTAATGATCTCGCTAGTAACTTTGAAATGCTGTGTTAAGAAAATACTATTTCAAGCCTGTATCACCTTTTAACATGCGTCGCTCAATTTTGTCTGAACAGAATGCAAATTTTAAGAGAACAAGGAGTGGATACGATATTGTCAATGTAATACTGTTATTTCAATATTGTAAATTCAGAACCAAGGACAGCGACTGTCTAAATTACAAAGTTTGTTGACCAGTTCAGCAAATTAAAATGTATGATGGTGTTTACCTCAAATTCAGATTCAGTGTTATGCTTTCGAATTTGAACTTGCCAGTTTTTTTTTTTCCAATCCCATTAACCTTCGGTTCATAAAGTGACAGAACACATGGATATTTCAGATAGTTGGAATTAGTAAAAACAGATTTCAGTGGATACTGTATTTTTAAATGATTTGTACAAAGACCATGCTACATGCTATATCTTAAATAGTTGCAAGAAAGTGAAATAATTCAAGCTATTTCCCCGGCCTTAAACAACAATGAAGTACTTATTTAGAGCATGGCTTTGCCAACTTGTGTCACACCTTGTCAAGAAGGTATTGTAGCTATTATGATCATATATTTACTAGGCCTGCTTTAAGACATTCACATCTGCAAGCGTTCTAATACAGATGTTAATTCTAGCAAACACTCCGAGGCAGTACATTTAATAAAAGGCGTTATTAAGTAGAGAATAAACTAATGCTGTATTTGGTTTAAACTAAAATATTTCCAATCATATGTATTTTGAAGGAAAAAAACTGTTAAAATTTTAAAAGTCATGATCATTTCATATGTTTTTTAGAGAGCATATTTGTAACTTCTAAAGCGAACAAGAAATATAATTCGAGTCTTAAAATGTTCATGTTACAGAGGACGGCAGCATAACATGTAGCTGCAATGATAACTTTGCTCTGAATATTCCCACCTGCCACTGCGACCTCTTTTAATTTTCTCACTCGTATTTTATGCCAGAATGGTTCATACGGATCTGTTGTTGTGAAATTTCATCAAAGTTTGTATAAGTCTGTCTTTCATTTTTCTCTTCCTATATTGTACCCCTTTTTGTTTCAGAAACGATTACTCTTTCTAATAATTTCAACCTTTACAGTACTTGCAGACCTCTGTAACTGATTGAATTATTTGAGTTCAACATACTACACAGTCAAACATGACATCACTGTGAAATATCATGAAGTATCTGAGTACAAAACATTTTACTCCAATCAATACATTGATATTACATGCATTTTAATGCTTATCAAAGGGGAAATTTTGCATTAGTGTCATTTTAAATAATAGAGCAAAAGTTTACAGTTTACCTTCATTATCCTGTACTGTGAAGTTTGGGTTGACAGCTGCTAAACTGAAGAAAAACTTTTGTCCACCTAAGGGGTCATCTTTGTCTACCGCACTTATAGTCTGAATTAGCTGCAGAAAAGAGAACGTTACGCAGTGGTCAAATTTCCCCGAGCATAATCTGGTTTGCAATATGCAATTTTAACATCTCAATCTTATCATATAATTTTTAAGATATAATCAATTTTATTCCTTGTGCTCGACTCTGTGAGTTAATTCATCTTTATGATTTTTTAATTTTAATGATCTCACTGTTTCTATTCATCTCATCCCTTTATCTCTCCTGAAAAATTATCTTTCCTCTTGCAATGATAAATGATGATGAATTTTATTCTTTGAAATTTTATGAATTGAAATGTATCATATAAATCTTAATGTTGGCCTAGAAGAGTACATTTAATATGGGAAACAAATTATTTTGAGTTTGTCTTTGTTCCTTTTCCAAAATAAAGGGAAAAATCTTAAGACAATAAGGTCAGGTATGTGTGATACTTTATATTATTTTTAAGAACAAAGTCTTGAACATTACTTGTACAGTAATTTTCTGCTCAATTGCCTTTCACTAAAATTATAGTTTTAACTGGAACATATACATTATATGGAGGAATAGTATATAAGGGCCAACTCCAATTGATTTATGAGGAACTAGATAATGTAAGGAAGCTGCCAAGAAACAAAGTAAGTCATTTAATAGCATACATAATCAGAAAACTGTTTTGGATATATTATATGATTATTACACAAAGTCATATGACATATGTAATAATATATTAGATTTGTTTTTGATACAATTCTTTTTTAGCTTATATATATATAATACAACTTTTATTTTTGTAAGAGTAATATTTATATAGGCTATAAAAGATTTTACAGATCTATGTATGTCTTTACAAATGGTCAGACATATGCTTAACTAAGAGGAATATATTTCTTTCTTTTTTTTATTTACTTTTTTTTTTTTTTTGCGGTACTGGGGATCGAACTCAGGACCCTGCGCTTGCTAGGCAAGCGCTTATTCCACTGAGCTATATCCCCAGCCCCAAGAGGAATATATTTCTACTGCATTAGCTCAATTTAATAATTTGTGGGGTTTTTGGGAAAATATTTGTTGCTGAATTTTTACTGATTTAAAACATTGGAGAAATCACATTAAGAACATTAGGCAAAATAATTAGAGAAATTAAAACAATCATTATAATCATTCTGTATTAAATTACTTTTCTCAAAAATATGTTAAGACAAAAGTGTAATAAATATGAAGAATTATCCTACTTAATTCAAATTCTAATCATATATTAGAAAGTGACAAAAGAAATATAATTTATGCAAAAATATTGTCTGGAAATAATGAAGAAAAATGTTTAAAAATTTGAATTATTGTAAAACAATTTAAACAATACTTTTAATAAATTGAAACGGTAATAAGGATAAATGGACCAATAATTATAAAAGTATAATATATGTGTACATAAATTTAAAAGAAAATGGCAAAATAATGCTAATTAATATTACTTAAAATTTATTAATTTGAAAATGTTCCTTGACTGACACATTTTTCAAATATAGTAGAAGTTTCTTTTATAAATTATGATTTATGAGAGTAATGTGAACAGATGGGGCTGGGGATATAGCTCAGTGGAATAAGCGCTTGCCTAGCAAGTGCAGGGTCCTGAGTTCGATCCCCAGTACCGCAAAAAAAAAAAAAAAAAAAAAAAAAAACTGTGAGAGTAATGTGAACAGAGAAAATGACATATGTCAAATAATGTCAAAGCGGTACATTAGTAAAAATTCTTAAATTAATTAATCACTATGATTAATTTGTTAATACACATATGGATGGAAAATTGAAAACAGCTTAGAAATAGAATTAAAGTTCTTTTAAAATAAAAATAGACAATATCTCAAAATAAACAATTGCGACAATAACTACAAATTACAATGCCAGTTCGTGGTAGTTCATAGAAAAACACTTTTTAGGATGCATTTTTATACTTTTACCTAAATGTATAGGAAACTATAAATGGGGATGTGTTAGCCTTAATAAACGTATTTTAATCAAAGTGCATCACTGACGTACACACAAAATAGAATCACATTGGAAGAATTTCCGTCCTGTTAGAACATATTTGTGGATACAAGGCCATAGCAAATGGAGATACTCGCTTTGCAAAGTGAAGGTTTTCTTCTTTGAGACATAAGCTGACCTCTAGTGTCTAACTTCTTCATACCCAAAATTTATTGCTCAGTCTCCTCTTGGAATCTGCAAACATTCATTCAGTGTCCCAATGCTCTTATTTTGATAAACATGCCATAAAGAGTTGCAGTGGAAATAGGATGTGGTCAAACAAATACGATGAAAACCATGTCCCTTGGCTCACTCTAGGCTCTTATTATGTTAGTTCCACGGAGGGCCAAATTCATTTCAATCCTATTCCAGTGAAACAGTTTGCCACAGTTTGGAAACAGATGTAACGTGGGGATATCCAGTATTCATTCTGAGCCCATGAAGAAGAGATACAGTTTAAGTCTTTCTAGTTTACCTCCTCAGCAAGGAAATACTTAGTTTTCATTTTTACATATTTTATGAACTTGTGAACTGTTTCTGTGATTGTACTATCATTGAATGTGAAATGATGACTGAATTTAAGGTATACAATATAGTAACCTAACCATTCTGTATTAACTTTTTCTGGGGCAAGTCTAGGAATTTTAGTGATGAAAGTATGCCTTTGTTCTGAGGAAGTGTGTGATTATTTGATGAACTAGTTAGATATTGCTCTATGGAAAATATATATGGGATGTTTTTGGCTTGGTAAGGCCTTACTTGCTGCTTGTTTTGATATATGCTACAAATTGATACTTGGTTTAATCAAGTGCTGAGATACTGCTGAAGAATAGATGTACAGCATTGTTCCTGAGGTGACTCCAGGGAAAATACTCTGAGATTAAAGTGTGATTTCCTTCCCTAGACCGGGATCTCTGAGATGGAAGTTGTGAAATTGAGTAACACAGTTTAGGCCTAAGAAAGGAATGTCAATATTAATATCAGTTGCAAGTTGCATTCCTCTTTCTAAGGTGAAATGTCTTCTACAGCTAGGCAAAAAAGAACAAAACAAACAAAAAATGCAAGGCAAAGGAATAAAAGGAGGATGGGGTGGCTGTTAGTTTCATTTCTATCTTACCAACTTGTCCGCACAGCAAATGAGTGGAAATATTCCCTATGTTGCTGTATTAAGTGCTACTTAGAGATCACTTAATTTGCTGGATTGTAGGTTGCACTGAGATATGCTATAAACAACTAAAGCATACTCACAAATCTTAACATGTTCTTGCTTCCCTAGGAGGCTAGGAGACAAGCTAAGAAGTGATTTTTCACAAAGAGTGTAGGTAGAAATTTGTCAAATTACTTTGTTTTGGCATGCTTGGATTTCATAACCTAGAATTCTGTCAGTTAATATGTAATAGTTTTAATTGAACAAAACCATGTGTTAGTCCATAAGACTAAAGTGAGAAAAGATAGTGCTTACTAAGACTAACTAGTATAGAGGACTAATACACATGCAGCCAGTTAGATAAGAATTATTAACCATGTCCTACCTATCAAGCTGGTAAAGGTAGTTGAACTGTCTTTTTAAAAATAATCTTGCACTTAAATATTTCTTTCAGTATGCCAACAATTTTTTAAATGCTCAGAGGATATAAAGTCATTATTAAGTGCACCATTGTTAACAACAGAAAACACATCAGAAAATAAACAGAACTCTCCATTTTGTGTATTTTGAATACATTTGTAAATCTGCATTCACAGTGATTCAAATGCTGTGAAAAGATATCTCTTGAAAATGAAATAGTATAATCATAACGGGCGCAATACATGTAAGTACTAGCGGTGTAGATAATTTATGTCTTAGCAAAAGGATTTTAACTTATTTTATGCTGAGCCTGCCAAGCAGAGGACTATTCGGCATGGTATTTTTCAGGTAGACATGTTTTCATTAAGAAGGAAGTTAGAAGCGGCCAAGTCATTTAAGCTTTCCAAATTAAACATTACCATAACATTTTTAAATAAGAAAAAATAAATGAATCCAATTGCAGCAATTTTACCATCTCAAACAATGGAGAGGCGATTGAATTCCTGTTAGAGTCTTTAAAGGAAAGAATTTGATTTATGACACAATATAATTTGCATAAGAAAGTAGCACTGACATTGATGTTTATAAAAGCATTGAACGATGTCAAAACACAATATGGTTTTGCAATGGCTTCTTTTTCTTTAATAAAGCAGATTTGATTTCCAATTATCATTTATAACATTCAACCTCCTTCTGTGAAGATAGCACTCAAACCAATTAAGAGCATTTCTTTTAGCCATATATACTGGAGCTTTTCAAACAACAAAATGAGTCCATTGAGGAAAAGTTATAAATAATTATAAACAAGGGTGATGTAGAAGGAATATTTTAAAGGATGAAAACTGAGTCATTAAGCACTTCCTGTTTCAATGTAATTGTGAAAAGCACTGTGTAAATCTAAAGATCAAATTGGACTGTGCTCCTTCAACATATGTTTGCATACCTATGAATACTGATTGTTTTCCTGATCCTATACATTGGAATTGTTCAACACTCTCACTTCCCACCTCCCCAGGAGTTATCAGTATGTGTCTAATGACACAGCAGGGATATTGAGAGCCTTGTTTGTTCCTGTTATTGAAAGTTTTGAAAGTTAATGTCATCTCTTTTCCTTATTCTTCTCTACAGTTAATAAAATATTTTATTGATTGATTGTTTTAGTGCATATCAGCTATAAAGTGAGTGGGTTTCATTATATATAGATATAGATATAGATATAGATATAGATATAGATATATAGATATATATGTAATACACTTTGGTTGTTTTCATTCTATTATTTTCCTTCTGTCTCCAGTTAATGTGACTTCTTGTACTTCAACTTTTGAGCCAGTGCTGATTTCTGCTTTATGATTTATAGAGAAACTATGATCCTCGTATACTGTTATTTAAAACATTTCAACTTGAAATACATCAGCTATGTTTATTGAAGATAAAATTTTCTATGTGTATGTTTAACTGTATAATCATTCCTCTCAAGATTGTGAAAGAAACTTTAGCCCATAGTTAAACGTTGTTCCATGTTTTTATCTGTATAGTTGCTCACCTGTCCTGGTCTGGCATTTTCACATACAAATGTATCGTAGAACACAGCAAATTGTGGGGCATTGTCGTTAACGTCCAGAATTCTCACGAAAACAGCCACACGAGTTGTCTCTTTGGGATTGTCTAGAAAGGAGTAAAAAATTATGCTTAGCAAGAAGTTTGTTCTTTGGATTTAATTTATGTAGGCATTTGCAGATATTTAAGTGTTTGCATATAAAGAAGCTTGCATTCATTGAAACGTAATGAGCAAATGTAATAAAGAAAATTACCACAGATCCTAATTAGCTAGTCATGAATAGATTGTTATTGGGCACAAGAGTATTATTATTATTTTGGAAAATCTTTGTAAAAATACAGACCAGAGGTACTGATTTCAGACTTTATTTGGGCCTTTACTATTCCAATATATAAGATAGAAACAACTATTTAGTAGATCTATGTTATATATCCCCACATCATTTAATAATTACCATATTTAGATGAAGAAATAATTTTAAATAATTAATTATTTGCCTAAGGTCACTATTTTTATTTTTATTTTTATTTTTTAGGTCACTATTTTTAAGTGGTAATCGTTACACAAAGGCCTAGTCCTTGACCACTTTATCACTAACATGTATTTTAATGACAGTTATAAATCTCTATTTATAAAGTATAACAGGGCTACTAATTTTACAACATTTTGGAGATTTTACAAGAAAGCATGAAAAATTAATTATTTGTTATCAGTCATCACTGTTAACATTTTAAAAATCCAAGCATTATTTTGCATAAAAATTTTTTCCAAACTATCACAGTACAAAGACACAATACTGTTTTTGCTACAAATGCTAAAATCAAGAAATTCAAATTTTGAAATAAGATGATGCATTTTAAAAGTATTCTACCTCTAAATAAATTTCAAAAACATAAATATCTCCTTAAATGAGAAAGTAGCACTGACATCAATGTTTATAAAACCATTGAATGATGTCAAAACACAATATGGTTTTGCAATGGCTTGTATTCTTCCTAACTGCATTATTCCATTTTGGGCTTTTTTTGTTGTTTTTTGTTTTTTGTTTTGGCGGTACTGAGGATCGAACTCAGGACCCTGCGCTTGCTAGGCAGGCGCTTATTCCACTGAGCTATATCCCCAGCCCACATTATTCCATTTTGGATTTTCTTGGAAATACTAGTAATATCTAAGACAGTTTTTATACCTAACTTCAGATTATACTCATTCATCATTCATAATATCAATATTTGAGTTCTTGGGTATTTAACAATTTTTGCATGAACTCTGGAAAATCCAAGCTAAGAAAGAAATCTCCATCCTAATGTTCATCAAGTCCTATAGAACAGCCAACAAATAACCTAAGGGTCCCACAAACTGATGGATGGACACAGAACAGTTGTGTTTATACACACAGTGGAAGATCACTCAGGAAAAGAATGAAGTTCTTGCATTTGCCACAACATGAACGGAACTGGAGATTATTGTATCACATGAAATAAGTCAGAAACACAAGTAGCACATGGTGTCTGCTTAGGTAGAAACTTAAAAAGTTAGTTTCATGGAAGTTGAGAGTAGCGTTGTGGTGACCAGGTGTGGGGGAAAGAACAGAGGGAGGAGCCTGGGAAAAGGTCCACTGAAGGTCAGAAAGCTCAGGCACGATAAGCAGACAAATTTCCGCTGTGCTGTTGCACAGGGTACTTTAGAGATGATGAAATTTTAGTGTATATAAACCAGCATATGCGATGGATACTTTTTACTCTTGGGAAATTTATGTGACTACTTAATTTATACAAATCAATTTCAAACAAAAATTTTAAACAGTTACCATACACAAATAATGTTTGTGTTTATTATGGTTTAAAAGAATCTATCTCCCTTCATGTAATTGCACTGTTATTAAAATAATGAAATGAATAATGAAACAATTTAAAAATGATGTATAAGAACTGGTATTTTATCGACACATTTGCAAGGCTGGAGTAGTACAAGGAAAGATAAGGGGAGTATAATCCATTTATATATATTCACATGCACTCCATCTTTTCAAGAAGTTTTGTTTTTTTTTTTTTTTTTTGAGACAGGGTCAGTCTCATTATGTAAGTCAGGCTGGCTCCCAGTGCACAGCAATCCTCCTGTCTCAGCCTCCCAGGTGCTACGATTACAGGTGTACTCCACCACATCCAGCCTCAAAAAGAAATTTAAAGTGCATGTCCTTCTTCATTCTCCTCTTAAGTCTTACTTCTGTGTTAATGCACATGTGTTAAGTTTACAGATTCTAAACTGTGTTTCATGATGTTCTGCTCTGTGCTGCCCGGCTGTTAGCATATGAAGTGGCTAAATGTCTAGGTCCTGGAGTCCAACTGAGGTGCTGTGACTCCCAAGTCCAATGTTGTGACTTTGTCAAATTTATTCCATTTACGTCTTTCCGGCCTCTCCGTCTAGTCTGTGTGTGTCAAAATAGATCTGCTCTCACAGAAGTATTGGGAAAATCAGGTGAGTTAAGGCAGGACAAGTTATTACAGGGTATCATTTTGGGGATTAGCACTTGGCACATCTTCGGTGTTACCACTGTTATTTTGATAGCAATGTATCTTAATTTCCTTATTCTACTCTAGAGTATGTGCTAACTTTCTCATGTGAAGTGTCCACACAATAAAAACTTAACCAGCATCCCCCAAATTCACACGTGCCTAAAGAAGGGTATAGGAAGAAAAAATAGAAGAAAAAAAAATCTAAAAATGTTTTCTTCTCTTTCTGATTGCTGGGCTATTTGCTAGTACCCAGAAAATAATACCCACAAGTAAATACTTGTATATTTGCTGATCTGAAGAAGAGTATGAGAATATCTTCTTCGATATATTCTAAAAGACTTTTTAACCTCTTCATGTATGTATTTTAGTGAATGTAAATTATTTCCAATATAAAGTTTAGATGTAAAGACAAATGTTAGTAGCAGTTCACTTTCTTTTCAGGAAAACAAGAGAGGAAAGCTTCACATCTAACTAACTGCCTTGTTAGATCCTTCTGTAGCACAATGTGAAGATTCTTTAGCCTCTCTCTAATAACTCAAGGCTCTTCAAATCAAGCTAAATCTACGAGGATGAATGTGTTTTGTAGAAGCATCAGGCCTGGAGTCACCTATTGAACAAACAGTGCTCACACTAATCTTTTTATGCTGACAGATGCTGCAGCTTATGTATAAATACAGCTATAAAACATTCCAAAGAAGAATCATGCTGAAGAGCAGCGGGCATATATTTACCACCTGAGTCCACCTCAAAGTCCTTCATGGAAATTATACAGTGACAGAAAAGTGTATCTGCAATAAAGGATCCCAAAATGTATGCCTGAAGGGAAGGCCATTCCTGCATGTCACAGACTTTTCTATGCCTCCCAAAAGCAGAAAACTTAAATCATTCTCTCAAAACTCAAGGCTTTCAAATAATGGAAATTTTCTAGCTGTGTAGGGTAAGAATTTTCACTAATAAAGAACCAGGCACAGATAATGGAAACCTTTCATCATAGACTTTGCTCTACTGTCCTCAGAATGCATTGTAATAATTAGAAATAAATATTCAGACATAATTAAAGGAAGGTAGTAATGTTCCAACAAAGCTTCTAAATTCACAAGTTTATTATTCAGTCCCAATTGTGGCCTTAATTCTAGTTTCTTCATTCTCACTGCGGCATTTAAAAATATTAGTTAGTAAAGGAGAATTTTTCCATAAATGGAACATAATACATTAAATAATTATGTGTACCAGATGGTATTTGCCACATACTGTGATATATTCCTATGGAATGTAGAATTAACCTGTGAGAGGCAGGGCCCAGAAACACATTGGTAAGAACATTTATATACCATCTATGTCCTGCTCGGGGTTTTTGGGTAGGTGACAAACCTACCAAAAACTAGTGTTTAAAGTCTATTGAAAACAATTCCTTATATGTGCTTTCCCTTCTACCGCTTTTGCAATTATTACTCAGGACAACATAACAGGACTATGACTGCTTGTGCTTCAGCAGGTAGACATTTCTGGCAGTTGGTTCACACATTGATTTCATTTAAGGGCAAAAAATAGATTTAGTTCTTAAGGAGATGTAATTGACTTAGGTTTACAGACTCATAATTACTTCAACTAGCTTTAGAAGTTAAATTCCTCAAAGTATTTGAAATAGAAAATGCAATACCAAGCTCACTGGGCTTGAAGAAGGGTCTTGAATTGAGCCCAGAACACCATTGTGACTGTGGAATGGCGGGATTGTGTAGTGTTGTTGGGTGTTGTGAGACACACCTAAATATGGGCATACGGGTTCAGACTCAGAAAGAACAGCTGTCCTTAAAGACTAAGATATTTATTAAAAACCTCATTATTTAATTTTAAAAGGCACAAGCATTTACACATCTGATTAACTAGATATTTGGAGATTAATCAGTATTTCAGAGCTACAATGGTTAAGGAAATCTAGGCCTATTATTTTAGATGGAAACTTTGAATAGATTGCTTATATCAGCCCAGATTCCTTTTATCTTCCGGGACTGGTGATTCAGCCTTGACGTTTTGCCTTCCAAAATCTAGAATAAGTATTCAAGAAAGTTGACCTTCATACCTTTTCCTGGATTTAGCTTAGTGTTTCATATCCGGAACATATCGTCTTAATTTTTCATCATGACTCATTCTCAGATGAAGTCCTCAATTTTAAAAATTACAAGTTGCCCTCCTTCCTACATCCCCCAATGTGGGATTAGAAACCTTACACAGATTTGCATGAGTATGGCTATGTGATTTCTCTTGCGCAGTTATCAGGCATTAAAAGACCTGCTTTTGACTTAAGCCTTTGTGTTGTCATTTGAAATTTCTTAATGATTTTTATTTTTAACAAACCACTAGGTATTTTAATTTGATAGTGGGTTCCACAAATGAAACCGGGCATCCTGTGTGGCCAAGACCTTTCACAATAAAAGAAACATGTGGTTTTAAACCCTGGCTGTGCCAGTTTGTCATTGGATAAAATTTCATAAATCACATGCACAATTAAGCAGTAGATCTAAAAATGGAATAAATGAATTCAAGTCCCAATTTAGTATTTTTGGCATTATAGTTTGACTAAGTAAATAATGTTCCTAAAGACTTAGATCTTCTTCACTTAAATGAGGTTAATAAAGATATTGACAACAGGGAACTGAATTTTAAATTTTTAGAAGGGGGGCTGGGGGTATAGCTCAGTGGCATAAGCGCTTGCCTGGCAAGTGCAAGGTCCTGAGTTCGATCCCCGGTACTGGAAAAAAAAAAAAAAACTAAAAATTTTTAGAAGGATTCCTGGCACACAATGCTTATTGTTAGCTACTATTACCGGTATGCACCTGGATTTTCTCATCTCTGAAGAAAAAAAATAAGAAATGATTACATGGCTCTTAACAGTTAGTGATAAAATTTTATGCAACAATTATCATAGATTATTATCCACAGTGTCCATGGCACACATTTAATACTTTTAATGTGTCTTCACATATTTTAGTTGCATATTCTAGCTTATTTTTATTACATAGTGTTAAATATAGACTTACAGATACTGAAAGGGTGGCAGACAATAATATACCAAAATATTCCCTTTTATCATAAGGATCATTTTGAGCTGAAGACATTTTTATAAAGAAAAGAAATAACAGGTGGTACAAGAGCATGCTGATTCCCTCTCTTCGTGAACACAAGGGATAAAAATCTTTACAGGAAAAATATCTCCCATACCGTGAGAAAGGGAAGAGTATAAAGACCCATGTAGGAAATAGGAGACAATTAAATTCTGTACAAACATATATCTTTAGTTAGTTTTCCCTTGCTGCCTTTCTTTGCTTATACTAGTATAAAAATGCTTTCGTTTGTTACATTTTGGGTTTTTATTTTTTAAGTGTCCTCTTTTATATAAAACTTAATAAATTTGTCTTCCTTTCTCCTGTTACTGTGTTAACGTCAATTTCATTTTTTCTTTTTTTTTTTCAATTTCATTTTTTCAAGCCCAGTAAAAGGACATGCCAGTAGAAATCAGATTTTGTTTCCCATACCATATTGTACTTATCTCTCAGTACTGTAAATACCAAAAAGAAAAAATACAGATTTTTGAGAAATCTCTTAAATTTTAAATTAAAATATTTTGTATAAGCATTGAACACTACTTTAACAGGACATAAAGCCTCTAAATGCCAAAATAAATGAAACTAAGTAAACATAAGCGGAAAACATACATACATATATTCTATATATAAAACATATCTTACTGATTTCAGCAGCTATAACAGTAAGATTATGCCATTGAGATAATTCTCGGTCAAGTGGTTTTGATGTATAAAGCGATCCATTTCCAGAGTGTATGTTAAATATTCTGTCAAGGTCAGTGTGGCGATCCAAAGAAAATCTAGACATACAGGAGAAAAATGCATAGAAATATTATTGATGGCTTATAAGAGAAAATGATAAAATGTCAAGACATATATGTTGCTAATAATTATAGAAATTAATAATAATCTAGAAAGTAAACTATCATCATCATGGGAATCTGCTCACAGTCTATGAAGTTGGCCATCTCTTCGGCATTGAAATGATGGTCTTTCAAAATTTTTTATATAAATCATTGTCTAATGTCATACAAAGTCAACTAAATGATATATTTGGCCATAGTATAGCATGTATTACAGTGGTTATATTATCAACTGACTTTATATGGTAATAAAAGGATATGATGAATTGCTATAAATATTAATTGCAAAATATCAATTTCAAAATCTCAGTCTTTGTTTTAATGAGAAAATTGGAAACATTTAATTTTATCAAACTAGTAGGGCATTATCTTAGGTGATTCATAGTTAATGATATATCCATGTAGTTTCGGCACTTTAATGAGATATAACATTATAAAATGTGTATTTTTTGTGGAGAAATCTAGTAAAATTGGTTAGTCCTGGCAAAACTACTTACATCAGTATCAGATAAATTCCATATGTACTTCAATATCTGTGCTGCAAATTGACTGCAAGCGTTTGTTACTTATCATTCTGATGCATAACACCAAATTTAGCAATATGGTTGATATAGTTACGGTATCTTTGTCAAAATACATAATTTACCTTCACAAATAAACCAGATTATTATAACCCTACATCTGGAAAAAGTCAGAAATTTGATCTCAATTTGAAAAAATAGTTTAGTTCACAAAGGCTAAACATTATCTTTCCTTCCTATTTCTAATCTTGCCAACATCCAAACTAAATCACAATTTAGCACCCATGTCTATTTTTCAAACTGTATCACAGTTATAAAGCGAAATTAAAACATGAAAATACCAACCTACTATTATAATAGAACTATTACCATATTCTAATAGGAGCTTAGTGAATATTATTTAATTCTCATAGTGAATTTTCCTCCCAAAAAGAGAAATTCTTGATAGGCACATAAATATATGGTATGATGATTTACAAATATTCTTTAAATGGAAGAAAAAACTATTTAATTCTATGATATATTGGCAAATAAGGTCCCATACACACACACACACACACACACACACACACACACATATATCACATGAAGATGTTTACATGAATATATTGAGGTGAAATGTATCCATTTCACTCCATTAAGTGAAACCACTGGCAAAAGCATATATGTGGCACAGCCAATTTTTTAAAATAAGACATTATTTATACAGATATAAACTTGTCTAGCCTGATATGCACTTAACTGCTTAAATCTGTTTGTGGGGTTAAAGTACATTTTTCATTTTGTTTAGGAGAATTTTCTGACTTGCTGTTCTAAGTGGAGGAAACCAAACTGCTAAAGAATGTGAATGGATGAATGCATTCATTACCTTTCCTGTAATAATCTCAGATGATATACTTTATATATATATATATATATATATGCTTTATTTGTCAATTATAATTGATTAGATTAAATAGAAATAAATCAGGCACTAAGTTGAGATATGTACATTAACACATATGTATATTACACATCAGTGATTTTACAAATCTGTATTATTATTATGTGTGATTTCCTTAATTCTTTGTGGTAGATCAGTATAAAGACAAAATGCAAGGAATTATGGGATGCTATCTTTGAGATAATTTCTCTCTTTTCAAAATTTATTATCAGTTTGTTCATATTTTCTTATTATCATTTGTCAAATTATGCATGTTAACTCATTTCCATTAAAAATAATTTCTATGATACATGATTTATATAAAATATTTGATTATTGCCTTAATCCTTGGAATGTATCACAATTTATAATACATCCAGTTTGATCCATTGGATAAATGCATTGCACTACTAAAGCTATTTATTTTTTGAATTTGTGAAATTTCCCTCTGATAGTCACTGGTAATTGTCTCCAGGATCTTCATGGATACTAAATATGCAGATATTCAAGTTGTGCATATAAACTCTCCATAATTTTTGCATAAAATATTTGGATATTATCCTATATATTTTTAATTATCTCTAGATTGATTAAAATATCTAACATGATATAAATGTCATCTAAATAGCAAATAAACTGTGCTGCCTTGTGATTGGTGACTAGAAAAAAATCTATACATGTTTAGTACAAGCACCGCATTTCTTTTTCCAAAAATTTACCATTGCTACTGGTTGAATTGGAGGATGCAGAAATGCTAGAGATACAGGTCATAATTTGCACGTGTGTGATTAGAGGTGCACAAACACACACACACTTCTGTTTAATTTCTTTGGCTGTGTAATGCATATATATTATAGATGTGCATGTTCTAGCAAAACAATATTATCTATGAATATTCATTTCATTTTCTACATCAGAGGTCTATAAAGTAAAATATCCCACAAACTTCTGAGAATACACTGTCTTTCATAAGCAGTACAGCTGTCAATTCTGTTGCATAACTTACATGTAAGATTCTTTCTTCTTGGTCAGTAAAAATGCATCCTCCTTAAATATGTTGTTATTTTTAAATATCCATAGATGAGTTTTCACATATAGTAACTATCAATTTGTATGACATGTACTGTATATTTTATTTTATGGTACATCTCACTTCATTTTAAAATTTATATTGATTGTCTGACTTAACACTACCTGACATATATTTATTCCTTTAAAATATTACATAGCATTTGTAACACACATCTTGAAATGGGGAATATAGAACACAACTTGAGAAACAAGTCAGGGTCTCTGCCAAGAAAATGCATCATAAGTATTTGATGGGGAATTTGAAATAAGTATGTTGGTAATCTAGAGTCCTCAAAAGAAAAAACGGAAGGGTAGGAGCACTTTAGCAGAAGATACATGGATTAGAAATGAGACGTTTATGGGTAAATTCTGATGGCAGATGGGAGTATTATGTGATTATCACATACACTTTTCTTCTGACAGTATGTAAACTGTGATGCTGTTTATAAATATGAGAACATATACAAAACCACATGGATTATGCATGTTTTCATATGCTATGAAGTAAAGTATAACTTTACTTGAGGATTGGCGCTATCTGTAGAATTTTAAAACTCGCTCCAGCCAGTCCCATGACACATAACGTTGAAGGTTCTATACATTATGTATCTGCATGAACCAATGAATATACTCAGAAATTGCCCAAAGAACATATGAGCTGGTAATTCATGGGCTCACACAGGAGTAAAATCTGCCTGCTAACAGTAGCGAAACAAATACTATCTAGAAGACACAATGGACTGACAGAGTAAATGTTCATGTTCATGTTGAATACTGAATGCAGATGTATTAGTGCACATGATAATGAAAACTTAGGTCTTACTTACTTTTAAATGCATCTATCAAATCTCCTACACTTTTAGGGTGCCATACAAAAGGAAAGCAAAGACTCTTCAAGTGACTGTTCTATCTAGGAACATAGAATTTGTTTAAGCAGCTAAAAATTAAGACAAAAACTAGGGGGAAAATCTCTTCCTGAGTTTGATGACTGGAATATAAGTAGATTATTTAAAACCATAACACAACTGCATTAGAAACTCAATATAGTATTTAGTATGCTGAAGAACACAAATATAATGATTTGGTGATGGTGTAAATGCACCACAAACAAAATGTTGTTACTATATCGCAGGGCTGAGAACAACAAATATCTTCAGGACAGAAACATGTTACAAAGCAGATTTCATCCTAGTGATGTGATAAGAATGTGCAGATCATAAATTTCTTTCAGATCTGGCCTCAACACAGAGACAATTTACCTTAAGCTGTGCCATGCATATAAATTATGCACTATCTATATTCACCAAGTGACTCCTGTGTGTTTTGGTGCACTAAATGCTTTAAATAAAATTTCACTATCTCAATACATGCTTCAGTTCCCTTCGTTTTCAGCGCACAGCAGGCATAGCTACCTGAGGGGGCTGGCAGCAGAGTCTGGGTCCCTGGCCATGACAGTGCCAATGATTGTACCCACGTCAATGTCCTCATGGACCTCAAACAGGTAGGAGGATCTGCTGAAAACAGGGGGCTCGTCTACGTCTTCTATAGAGATCTTCACAATTGTGGTGTCTTTGAACGGTCCTAGGTAGTAAAACCGTGGATCCACATGGGTGTTCTCGGCTTCAACCTTTAGAGTGTAAAGTCTTCGGCTCTCATAGTCAAGTGGCTGTGTAAGGAAACAAATCCTTAATTTAGAGCGAAAGGAATTGGATATTATGTTCATTCAGAGTTACAGTAGGGTTTGTAAAACACTGGTAAAGTTCTGCCAAGTTGTTCATTAATTTACAGACAGAAAAGTAATAAAGATAATAACCTAATTTTTAAATAGTATGTGGGATTCACTTTTTACATTTTTATATATTCAACATATACTACCTTAGAATATAGAGAAGTGAGATTTTACTCTTTAGAAAAATTCAAATGATATTAAAGACTATCTCATAATGTGATGTCTACAAAAGTGAATTGGTAGATTCTATAGTGTCTCTTGTGTGCTGATGTGCTGGCTATTATTAAACCTTTTCTATGCAAAACTCAGCCATTCTTTAAATTGTCAGTTATTCAAAAATGTGTTAAATACAGTTGGCTTATGTATTATGTAAGCTTCATGAAATTTTGAAACCTAACATTAAATTTTAATTGTTAATTGAAACACTGAAGAAAAAGAGAAATATACAATAAGTAAAGATAGAATTAATAGAGATTTGGCCATTAGGGTATATTATAGACAAAAGGATTTTAAACATGGATGTAGCTTAACTGTCATGAGTATAAAATCAAGTCCCTTATTTCATACTCACTCCAAAAGACATGTTTTATTATCAGAGAAAGACATTGTTGATTGAAATTTCATCACCCTATCTGAGAAGCTCTGGATTCTAGTTCCCTTAGTGCTACTTTCTGGTCACAAAAAATGAGATCTGTTTCAGGCTTTGCTGGTCAGTTTCAGGTTAATGTCTGTCTTTACCTTGTGCTTTGCAAAAGAACTTCAAGACAATTTTATCACTGCACAATACCTTGGAGGTCAGTTTATGCATAACGTTTCTTTAGGACCTACATTCTAATGTGCCTTTTCGCTTGAGATCATGGCACTTACTCTACAATTAAAAAACTACTTACCTTTAAATTGTACCACTGAACATATGTTGGCAGAAAAGTTTAATTTGTATAGCAGAAGGGCGAATGTGAACAATTAAATTATGTTCCAGTTCATTCTGTCTCTTTTTATTAGAAACCCTAATTATTGCTTCATACATCTGGGCAGCATTGTACTTAGTATGCCTCCAACTGTGATGATATATCACCATTATTGGCAATTAGCTATTTTTAAAGAACATGGTATTATTATGGTGGGTTTTATTAACATGGCTCAGAAAAATAATTATACATATATTAACTGAAATTTTGTAAAAGTCTCAGTTTTCACCTTTCAATCAAAAGAAACATAGTCACCATGTCTAAGGATCTCTTTCATATCCTTCTCCCCTGTGTATAATATAAATTACATTTAAGCATGAGGTTGATATTTCTTTTAAAATATAATACATGAGTACAAAGTACATCATGAAATCTCTACTCTCTAAGCATACAAACACTTTCTGTACAGAAGCTGGGCACCTTTTTGACAGTGATGATGCCCTCCTGTGTGTCCTTCTCTGTTATAATGTCAAACATGTCCGTCCCATCGCCATCAATAATTCTGTATTCTACTTCAGCATTTTTCCCTGTGTCCGCATCAGTAGCTTTTACACTTCCAACAGCTGTGCCAACAGGGGAGGACTCTAGAACTCGAAGATGGATAGTATCTATGAGAAATAAAGGAAGAACAGAGAGAGACAAAGGAAGAGATTTAGCAACAGAATATTCAAAAGCAGACCCCTGTAAGAGATTATTATCAATTTTAAACTTTACATTAAATGTTTACTTAAAATGTAAGCTATATCCATTATGCTTATAATTAAATTCTAAGAGTAGATAGTGGAAATTTTGAGGGCTTTGTTTTGTGCATATTAATATGAACAATAAGGATAAACCTCTAATAGTATTGGAAATTCTGGTTCTAAAAATGAACTTATTTCCCATTATCACTTTCACAGATCACATCGGATTCAGATCTCATCTGTATATATATGTGTGTTTTTATACAACACACAAATGCAATCACAACCAACCACAGGATATACAGGCAGTATTTAATTTAATCATTTCTACCATGTTATATTTAGTTATTTAACTCTCATTTTTATTTTAGATTCAAAGAAATACCTTAAAAAATCTCAAAACAGCAGTCAAAATATGTAGGAACCATACTGCAATTTATGACAAACAGAATCAAGTTAGTCTGTGGGAAAAAAATAAAGATGCCTCTCCTATTGTCAGAATGAAAATATTGAAATCTGGGGCAAACTCTGCTTCATTCCGTGCACAAAAAGAATGTACCCAAGCCCTTGTAACCGGAGGTGTTTCCAGCATGAACAACCTCTACTGCTAATGAGATTTATGTTTTAGCATCTGGTCATAAAGTATGTACCTCTGATGGATTAATCGACTGTAAGCACGCTTCTGATTATAGTACCTTCTTGTTTATAAACCTTAAGTAATTCTCCTTAAGATACACGATAATGTTCGGAGCTCTTAGGTCATCGTGATACTGTCCAACTTTATCTATCCAAACATTTTATCTTTAGTCACATCCATGAAATATTTGCATCAAACTAGTCTGTTCCATTTTTCTGATTAAAACTTCATTCCTTTCATCATTCTACGCATGTTCCTCAAGGTATTTTTGTGCATGAAAGTATTTTGTCACTACTCTCATGTAATTGCAATGCAGCTCACCAACTATGAAAACCGACATCATTATGTGCCGAGTGTTCAGCAGCTACGCCACACCGAGGAGAAACACCTAGAAGACAAAAACTTGCTGACTGCTCGGTTTCCGAATTCTGACCTGGATAACTGCAGTTACATACATTCCTGTGGTTTAGCTCACCTGGTTTACGCGGCTTTGTGGCAGCACTAGAAACACTTATCTACTTGGGTTTAGCGCTAAGTTCCTGGGAAATGGCAATAACATTCAGTTTCGGTCACACTCTAGCTGGCGTCAACCTGTATTGTCCTCCGTTTTTCTCCGGCTGCTTCCTCCATCACATTACTGGAAAAACCTCTCAATTTATACGCCGGTTTCTGTCTTATTGTGTCTTTGTTCTCATGCATTCTAGCCTTTATCGTCTCTTCACAGACATCTCAGCCCTCTACATCCTGACAGCTCTTTTATATGGCAGCGGTTCCTCTGCTCACTTTGTCTCCTGCAGGAGCCGCTCCACTGCGTCCTCCACAGAAACGGCTCTTGCATCCTGTGCAAAGCAGCTAATCAGAACGGCACGCCCAGTCACACTTCCTGCCACTCGCCACTGCGGAGCATTACGTTATCTACTTATGTATTTCTGTGAAGAGGGAGAACACAAAACCAGCAAGCTTTTGGTACTTTTTCACCTTTATGTTCTCTGAAGGGTCCAAACCTGTCTTGTAGCTACTATGTATATGTTACTTGTATATTGGATACATTATTGGATATTTGATATTGAACCCAAGCTTCCAAACTGGTCACTAACTCCTTCGTGTGGCCAACTCCAATTACAACGTACTTCCGGTCCGCGTTTCATCCACATTGCTCCATTTGAAAACACTCATCCTATCCATCATTATTCAGAGTTTTCACTTTTAACTGCTCTTACTCTACTTAAGGTAAAATAAAACATCCCCTGGCTGGACTTCAGTAATTTAGCTTTCTGCTTGCTATTCTCAGTAATATTTTCCAGGATCATTTGTCTGCTTGAGGTTTTGCCAGCACGGTTTACTTACTTTCATTTAAAAGATTTTCCTTCCTTTTGAAAGATTTCCCTGTACAATTCTGTCTGGCAACATTTTCTTTATTCTTTTAACATATATCTCTATCATCATTCTTCTGCCATTAAATATATCCATTCTGGCCTACTTCCTGCAATATTTTTTTTTAAGAAGTTAAATCTAGGCCGGGTGTGGTGGCACACACCTGTAATCCCAGCACTCAGGAGGCAGAGGAAGGAGGATCGTTGTGAGTTTGAGACCAGCCTGAGCTACAAATTGAGCTGAAGCCCAGCCTGAACTATATAGCAAGACCCTGTCTCAAAAAACATAAAAAAATGCTAAATCTAGACTCATTATCTAAAAAAGTGGATTTATTACACTGCAGCAAAAATTACCTCATAAAAGAGAAAGTTGCCGAAGCACTACTGAAAGATTTCATTGTTAATGTTATATGTTTAAATTCATCATTTTATTTGTCAAGTCTTACACACTGGATGTCTGTTAAAATTTTCAGAATCATTTTTCTCTATTTTTAAATCTAGAAATATAGGAAATGCTGTCATGCAAATATTTTTCTATCCAAGAGCAGCTATCTTGAGCAAAAATTATAAATATATGAAATATTTGCCATAACAAAAAACAGGAAGAGTAAACTGATTGACTGTCTTTACAACTTCTAAGCACCATGGGGAGAATACAAATGAAGTGCCCCCCCCCAAAGACTCTTGTCTTGAGAACATGACTCTCAGTGCAACAGTGCTCAGAGCTGAGGCCTGGCGAACTGACTGAATCACTGCGACGTCAGCATCATCAATGCATTAGTCTCAGCTGAGTGTTCTATCAGAGGATAGGACCCAACTGTAGAAAGTAGGTCACTGGGAGTGTGCCACTGAGAGGTATACCCTGTCCCTAGCCTCCTCTCTCTCTCTCTCTCTCTCTCTCTCTCTCTCTCTCTCTCTCTCTCTCTCTCTCTCTCTCTTTTCTCTCTCTCCCTCCCTTCCTTCTTTCTCTCTCTGGTCTTTCCTTTATCTTCTGCTTCCTGACTGATATGAAATGATCAGCTATTCAGTCTTCTGCTTTTCCATCATTACATTGCTCTCACTGTACAAATCTATAAACAATGGAACTCATTGACCTTGGACTACACCCTTTGGATCCATGAGTGAATATAAATCTTTCTTTCAGTAAGTTGTTCCTGTGAGGGAAATACGACTTATACAACTAGTTTAATTACATTTTGAAAATATTAATGCATGCCTAATATGTTGCCATGACAGGGTTAAGTTTATATATTTTTGTTAAGGCTATAACAGAAGTGGTGTATTCTGAGTGTATCATATTTTATCAGGGATATGAGATGTTAATCCATCTTCTCACCAAAGAAACTTGATCACTTGCCTAATGTGTTTCTGTCAATTTTACCCATTGGTAAATTACTATATTTTTCTTTTATTGTCTTAGGTTAAATGCTTTAACCATCTTTCTGCTCAAAAATGTACACACTATTTTTAGCATTAATCAGTGATCTTGCTTGCCATAATGCATAATGAAGTTTCCAAAGATTGATTTTGTATTTTCTGGACTGAGATACAGGTTTATCAGTTGGAACTTTTCTGTAAGGAAAAATCATTTCTTCCCTCCATTTTTAAAAGTTATTTTTATCATTTATTAATATGAGTAGATATTTATGGTCCTTTATGGTATTCTACATGCTGTAATCCAGATATATGGTTATTTATATCTGCAGATTGTTCCCAATTTGACCAATGGGTGATCTTTCAGTTTGACAGTGGTGCCTTTCAACATACTTCCCTCAACCTTTCACATGTTTACTAAATTTTTGTTCTCAAAACACATTCTAGATTCTTCTTAGATGCTACGCTCTCCAACGCCTGAAAGCAACCAGGTTTTCAAGAGGTTTTGATTTCTTCTATTGAAGGAAAAACTATCCACTTTAAATATAGCACAATATTTCTGAATTTAAAAATGTCTGCTTCAAATATGTAAATATATAAGATTCATGAGGAAGTCAGCTATTTTTGTTTGAAATAAGAAATTTGATTTTATGTTTCAACCAAAAATTTAAATAACAATGTTATTGCTTTTCTTTGTTAGTGTTTGAGGAATTTTGAATGCTAGGATTTATAATATTAATATAAAAGACATTTCAGATTAAGAAAAATCCTGTATAATAATAAGAATAAAATTATTTATATAGGAAGACTAACATTAAATCTAAATATGTGAGTCTGTTTTATAATTTTGTATCTGCAAATAGTTGCCCAGGTTTGTTTAAACTTCTGCTGCTAAAAAAGGTCTAGAATTTTATCTCCTTGGCATGACACAATGCTACGGACCAAACACTGGTCTTGAATACCATTTCTTTCAACTTATATGAAATATATCTTCTCAGAGACATACAGTTTCTAAGGCTAAGGGTTCAAAGAAGATTAGAGGTATCTTTTCCTGAGATAGACTTGGAGATATCAGAGATTAATACTGTCATTTAATGGAAGTAAAAATAAGCCAATCAACTCATGTTTATAAGCCAGCATTTAGAAAATTTAATTGATGAAAAAGAAATAACAATTGCATTGATTAAAACAATCTGACTCAGGTTTGCTTTCTGACAATGTAAACTAGATAATTTGATGCAATATTTTAACTGAAAATGCAATTCATTGTGGGCTGTAAGAAAGAGGACTGTACATATGAAGATAGTAAAATAATATAATCCCTACAATAAAGAAAAGAAAATATAGAAAAGTGGACAACAAGGCCTCTTTTGGCCTGAAGATATTTTCCATCTTCATATAATTATTCTTTATTTTCATGGGCTCTTGAAACACTGAGGAGACAAAAGCAGTCCAGGTAACGACACAATGGTGACTCAAGTATTAAGCAGTCTCTGCTGTAGATGCCTCTAAAGATCTCTGTGCTAAAAATAAGGTCCACTGGACACAGGCCACCCTTGACATTGTAGATTCATAATGTGGACTCAAATAACGTGCACTACCTATATTCTTATAGATAGGGACAATTTTAACGTCTGCAGAAGGGGGATGACACTCTGGCATCCACAACATATTGAGTGTAGGCTCAGAGAGTCTAAAATTGCTTCAGGGAGAATCTGTGAAGGGAAAAGAAATTCACATGCACCCATGACACCTGGAGGGGGCCTTCTTAATTGGCTCTTGTCTTAGTTATTTTCATTCACTGTTGAGACCAAATACATGAGTCTCAGAGTTAAGGAAGGAACAATTTATTTAGCTCACACTCTGGAGGTTTCAGTGCATACTCAGCTGGTTCTGAGGCAGAGGCACATGGCAGAGGGCAACAGTTCATGGCAGCGAAAGCAGAGAGGGAGGAGCAGCAGAGACCAACTATCTTTCCCTCCTTATATTCTATTCAGGCTACACCCACCCAGGGTGGGTGCAGCACTCAAACCCATAGCCTCAGCATGGAGTCAGTCAGAAACTAGAAGCCCACCCTATGACTTCATGAGGCTTTGGGGGGACATCTAGACACAAACCATGACAGAGTCCATGTCTTTCTCCTTTTAGAGCCTTTTACAAAAGTAAGGAACATGAATAAGTCTATACTATATATATTACAGTCCAATGAAAATATATTTATGAATGCTTGGCTCAGAAAACAATGAAGAAAGGAAAATAACAGGGTTGGCATCATAAAGGTAAGAACAGTATGTCAAGTGCTTATTGGAGAGAGAGATGTATATGTCTGTGTGTATAATATGCACATATCCATATTTATACACTGCACACACATATATATATTTATACATATATGTATGTGTACATATGCATATGTCATAAACAGATGGACAGATTTACACATGCAACATTTGAGTTTAAAATTCTGACTCTATCTCTGTTTTGGTTCTCTACCACAATTCTAAACACACACATACACATATGTAAATGTTTCCCAAACTTTAAATAAATGTAGATTAATATTTTAACCATCATCACTTATGAAAGGATTTCTAAAACACAATTCATGAATCATAAAATGCTAACAAATCATTCCACACTAAACATAAAAACTTGTATGAAAAAATTGAAATGTAGAGAAAGTAGAACTTGTCACAAAGAAGATAGTTTCAGTGTCCATCTTATCACCCTTCGCCTGTCTGTAGAGACACTGACCATATAATCTAGAAGCAAAATTAAGTTATGAGTAGAAAACAATTTACAGGAAAGAAAAGAAAAAAAGATAAATAGAAAGAAGTATTTTGAATCCTAACCAGGCAAATTCAAATCAAGGTGATGATGTTACATATTTTTACACTTACTAACTTAACAAAAACTAAGTCTGATAAAATCAAGTGTATCATATAAGAAAAAACTATTATACAAAGCTGAACTCTGTTATATTTGATACAATGGCTTCAGGCATGCATTAGCTTTCCTTGCTTGCTGTAAAAATATCAAAAAAATTGATTACAAAATTATTTTGGATCTTACATGCTCATTCTAGCCACGATATTAATTAAGTTTAACTCCCTAATGAAGATAGATTCAACAAAGTCTCTGAGCTTTTTACATCAACCTAGGAAAGACTGTGTTCTAAAAACAATAAAGTTAAATCAGGTCATAAGGATATATGGGATAGATAAGCTCTGTAATGCTATGTATCCAAAGCAGGTTTATACGTGTGTATGTATATACATGTGTGTATGTATATACATATGTACATATGTATATATAAAATATATTTTTATGTGTGTATATGTATATATACACACATACATAAAATACTGTATATATATGCACACATACATGCACCATACACACACACACCCATATATATATATATATATATATATTTATTCATTTATTTATGTAGCATTGAGGTGAGTAAGTATTCAAGCCTCTAGAACTAAAGCTAAAGTTGAAACAATAGGGTACAGGGTCGATCACTGCTAAATGTACATATATACACAGCATATAGAATGGCTTAGTAAATAGTAAGAATTAATTTTACATAGAATTATAACTTAGCCCTAGATGAGTTAAAACACTAACGTTTTAGTGTTGGTTTCCTTGAGGATTAGAGCTATGACCAAGATAATACCTATACATATAATTGTACATATATGTATGTATGTATGTATGTGTATATATATATATATATACACACAGACATGTGTGTATACATACACACACATGACACATGTAATTTAAACTTTAATGAAACCATTTTCAAAACTCAATGTAACATTTTTCTTATGTTATTAGAGATGAATAGGTTTCAGCAAAACAAAAACTGCAACATTACAATATATGAGGAAAGTGAGAGAAACAGATAAAAAAGTTCCTATGTTCAATTAATTTTACAGGCACATTGATTTCCTGTATCATGTCTGAGAACTTGTTCTACTTTGCATTTTTAGCTTGGAATTCTTGAGGATGCTTGACTTGCACCCTTGGATACACCCTCGGATTCTGACAGTCTGTGTGCTTTGTGGTCGCCATTTCAGCTCTGGTCACCCGTGTAAAAGGATGCATCGTTCCAGCTCTTCAGTTGTTGCAACAACAATATTCATTAAAAGATATGTTTCATTTTTATCAGAGTTATTGTTATTTATATGAATTTTTAGTATGCTTTCAGGCTTACAGAACTTGGTAATTTGGCAGCATTGATTCACATTACAAAGAGGCCAAATTTTATAATTCATTCATATAACCACATGAATGGTCTCCTTAGTAGTTTGTTGGTAGTTATACATGTATATGATTGAGAACATATATACATGTTTTCCCTAAAACAATGAAGGTGTGGTTTATGAAGCACCATGATTAATGTTCAGCCTTTTGTTCAAAATAATACATACTTTATTCTTCCACCCAGTAATCGAAGAACATTAAAAAAAGATGCAATTTTGTATGCACGGACAAACATTATATCTATTTTCTTTACATGGCAATTTTATTAATTCATTCAAAACATTATATTTCCATACCTTACTTGCATACTGGAAACACATTTATACTTAAAACTATTTTAGGAAAATAATGATTGGACCACTCATTATTAAAATGTGTATTTCTATGCTTTAAATATGTGAAAAATGATTCATTGACCTTTTATCATTTATTTCCAAATTTTGTATGCTGCATAGAAGCCTCCAAGTTTGTCAAGCAAATGGAAATTGCCTCTTCTCCCTCTAAGGGTGTTTACCACATAGAACAAGCAGCAGAGGAGAACTAGGAAGGGGGCAGAAATTATTATGTGCGCACTGACAGAGGCAATGGAGCACCTGTCACCCGTCTTAAGTTTAATTTCTCCTAAAAGACATCTATTTGCATGCTCCTTATTTTTTATCTCACAGTTGATGGAGCTTTAATTATGTGGTATGCTTTCCTATCAATTCTAATTTATAGTTGTTTTAAATTCATTCCCAGGTGTCAGACTGAATCATCTGCTTCTCCTTTAATGTTTAGGGCAGATAAATATTTCTTCCTGGTGAGTATGCTTTTAGATTGGTTATCTACTTAAGCACCAAGGTAGGAAGATGAAAAGACGAGTAATTGCCATTTCTGTTTCTCAATACAGAAGGTTGTATCAAGAAAGGAAAAAACCTAGGAGAAAATTTTGTAAGGAAGATTTCCTAATAACTGAGAAAAACATATGTCTATTTAAGTAAGTGCACTCTCAGATGGTCATTGACAACCTCATGCAGCACACTGTCATTATTAATAATTTCAAACAATTTCGATGCATTTGTGTTTTTTCTGTATTTAAGACAGATATTCCAGGTGACTTGTTCTACTTTACATTTGATCAATAGCACTTTTGCACTAGAATATTAAAAACACTGTAGATTTGTGCCCTGGAATTATAAATAATTTATAGTTTAATACAAGACAATCCGGAGGAAACACAAAAAAAGAAGTAAGCGATGTGACAAGGTGACTTCCATAAAAACAGCAACAGCAAAAAAAGAATCCAGAAATCAAGGAACAGTATAACCAAGAGAAACTGCTTACCTCCAGGTTTTGAGCTTAGCAACAAATAGCTCCTCTTTTATTTTGTTGATAAAAAACAATGTGGTTCAGAGAGATATAATTTGTCTTTTTCCTTTGTTCCCTGGCCTTGTTTTGCATTCACATTTACATAAGCACTCTATTTTTCCCGAGTTGAGATAAAAAACACCCCATATGTGAATCAACAAAATAATTTAACATTAGTTTAATTTTTTTTATTTGCTTTGTGTGTAATCTTATTGAAACATCTCTGTGCTGCATAATAATCTCAAACAATACTTTGCTTTAAGAAAAATGACACAATTATGCACGTTTATAAACCATTCCATTGTATAATGTTTAAAAGATGTTTTTTAATGAGCTTAACAGGAAGAAATTAAAAACAAGATAAAGCTCCTTAGAGGCAACTGCAGAGTTGTTAAGGAAATTATGCAATACTAAATGGGCATTTAGGAGAACACAGAGGAGAGCTGAAAGTCACAGGAGAGAGTGACAAACTACTAAGACTTTGGAAAGTGAAGATGTTCACCAGGGGAAAGAAAGAAACCTAAATTTGTGAGCACTTGAGACATGATCACTGATTGAGCTTTGGGCATTTAAGTTAAATTAGAGCCAAAAAAGATTCTGCACGATATATTAGTTTCCTATTTATGCTTTTGTGGCAAGAAACACGGTAGTGATGACAGCTTTTAGATAAACTGACATTGATCCCTAGAGTCCATGGAATGTATCTCGAGGCTTTCATTTGAAACTGCCTCCAAGATATTTGGTATCAATAGATACACAGAATTGCAATGGGAGGAAACATAAAAAATACACAAGATTTGGGGAGGTTACCATAAATTGTATATTAGTCATACATAGTGCTGACTATGTATGTCATACATGGTACGTAGTCATACATAGTACTTTATTTACACAGTACTAACTATGCAGGCCCTTTAGAATGTGTTACCTTAAATCGAAGTGTACTAAAAATTATACCTTAAAAAATGAAGGCTTGAGCTATTCTACTCATGATGTTACCTTGACTGGCCAAACCACTGGATGAGGAAATCTAGAAAAGCTAATGAAGAAGGTGACAATACATATTAGAGTTCCAGGTCCAGCTACAACAGCAAAGGTGTGTGGCTTTCTGGTTATCATTTCTAAAGTCCCTTTAGGACACTGATGCTTTTCACCATCTTCCAGAGAGTGAGAATCTTATCCTTCTATGGTCTACACATAGCATAAGAGGTGAAAATGAATCTAAGAGTCTCAGTTGGACCACATTCGGTGCAGATTATGTGCTTCCTTAGTTTAACTTGGTATCACCTGTTTCCTGTCTCAGTGGTTCTAAGCATATTTCCATAGCTATTCTTTTTTTACCTATATCTGTAT
This sequence comes from Dinomys branickii, assembly GCA_004027595.1. NCBI lineage: Eukaryota > Metazoa > Chordata > Mammalia > Rodentia > Dinomyidae > Dinomys > Dinomys branickii. The sequence continues at coordinate 21,612 of PVLD010003247.1, read as the reverse complement.
GTCTAAAGCTACCAAGGGTATTGTTCAAATTTATTCTAAATGACACCACAGTATATAGGGACTTTGAATCCCACTATACAAAATGTAAATGAATTTGGTCATATTTTCATTGGAATTATTTTTTAGCTGTTGGAGTACTATTTTATCTCATGTTCAAAGCCATATATTTCCATAGGTACTGTCACCCTAAACATTTAGCTGTGATCTTATACGTGGGTGTTCACCTATATGTCACAGTATACATGTCAGGTTGTCATATTTCACTAACTTTTCCTTTTTTTTTTTACAACATGCTGCTTTTCTACAGGTATCTAAATTCAAAATATTAAAATTGATCTGAGAACTCTGTCTCTCTTTAAACAAACTCTCTGGGAGAATGCTTGAAAGTATGTTTTTATTGATATTTTAGCTTTTACCTTTTAAATTTTTTATGGATCTAGTTACTAAATCCTTGTTTAAACTTTCATTAATCTTTGCACTTTCTACCTAAGCAATGTGCTTCATTGCAAATGGATCAGTCCAAATAAATAAAGAACTTTGCCTGATTGTCTGAACAAAACACCCTTAGGTAATAATGTACAGCATATTATCTTTATATCCAGACCTTTTCATGATACTAACATTGCATATTTCTGTTCTTGTTTTTCACAATTCCTCTTTTGAACTCTGGGGACCAGCCATGCAAGAGTATACTTTTCACTAAATGCCAACATTGTTTATTCTGTCTTCCGTACCAAAAAGTATTTTCTTCCTTATTTTTTTCAATAGAAACCTTTATGTACTTTTTAAAAAGAGATTAAAGAATTTTTTTCCTTATCTATTTATATATTAAAGTTTATTATTTTATAATTTAAGATTTAATTGAGAAATATTGAAAAATTTCATTGCATTAATCTCTACTTATATGTTTGTATATTTTAAAATACATTCCTATGTGTAAGTGCATATACTTATATTTGTACATAATGCAATGTATTTATATGTATACTTATATATAATATAAACATATGTATAAAATATATATGCATACAAAACCAGCAAGATGAGTGTAAGGCAAACTGATAAAATACAAAGTAACACAATATACATATTTCTGTGTATGTATAAGAAAAAGTGTCTGTACACGCTCCCAAATGCAGATTACTTGTGAATAAATCCTGTACATTTTTTCTTATCGGTAAGATTATAACAATTAAGTATAATTTTCAACTGTAGATTTTAACACTTAATAGGGCTTTCATCAGTGTTTACAAAATCAAGCAATGCTTTAATAACATCCCTTTTCTGTATTTGTTACAAACTACAGGCATTAGGGTCATGAGGAAAATTCCTACAGATATCCGAGCATCCTCAGTGATCACAGTAACAATCCCACCCATTGTAGCCAATTTGTATATGGAGCAGAGCTTTTAAATATAAATATATTCATTTTTCTAGATAATAAAAAGGGAGAAAGCATCATTTTAATTTCATTTCCTTCTTTCTCAAACTGAAGCAACTTCCTTGAGACATACCTGACAGTTGCTCTAGTTGAGAAGCACTAGATAACTCTAAAATATGCAGATCAGCCTGGGGCCTACATTACCTTGGGATTCCTAGGAGAGGAGAGGTTGACTCTATTTACAAAGTGAAAATCAGCACTTATTAAATCAAGTCCCTATTGTCCCAGGCAGGGATTATGGTAGTCTCAAAGCTCACTGACTGTACGTGTCTTAAATCCCTATCTATGTTATAAAAATTTCCTTGAAAGATCTTGCCTAGCGAAAATTATTTATCTTTCCAAGCAGCATGAAGATCCCAGGAAATGGTCAATCATGTTTGGTTCTGTGTGTCACAAAATCAGCAAACAATAAAGATCTGATTGTCTTTGTGTCACTACATGGGCATTTTAAAAACTCAGTTTTCCCAGCTTAAAGTTGGCCCTATGATCCTGCTCCATGTGTGAGTAATAAACCTTGGAATTAACAAAAGATAGATGTACTAAGATAAATCTTATGTTGTAGCAAATTCCTTCCTAGTATGGTGCTTAGAAGCACAGAATTGAGAGTCAAATTACGTGGGTCTAAAACTGAATTTTATATCTTAAATGTAGAATTATTAACTTGGGTCATTTGTGGGAAACTGAATGTACCTTGAAACCATAATGTTAAGTGAAATAAATAAGACACACAGCTTAAATCAAGTGTTTCATGGTTTGTCTTGTACAGGAAACTCAAACTACAACTGAAATATGGAAAGCAGGGAAAAGGGAGACGCATCCTGTACCAGCGGGAATGGGACTGAGAGATGGAGGGTCGCGGAGGGGAGAAGAGGGTGAAAAGAGAAGATGTGGTACACACAATTACCAACTCCGCATGAGAAGTGCAATCAGTATGCACAGCAAACATACACCAACAAAACAAAGAAAGAGGGGAAAAAAACAAAAGTTTTGACTAATAAAAGAGGGCATAGAATTGCAATACATACTTCATTGAGATGTAAAGATTGAGGTTATATTTTACTCTTTCCTGTATACGCTATAACCATGTCTATTATTATTATTTTTATCAACTGTTTTATTTTTAATTTTGAGCAAAGTGCATAATCTATACTTATATATTTGAGTGGTATGAAGTCAGAAATCAAGGACTGTTCTTTATTTAAATTTCGGTAAATTTGTTGATTCTTTGTAGCATTTCCTGTTCAAACAGGGCTTCAGTGTTACTTATTCCATCTTCGAGGTATAATAAATAAATAATCATGTATAGTTACAAAATGATCTTTATACTCAAGGTGATTCTGGAATTTTGCATGATTATTTCCTGAGTTGGCTGAAGCTTTGTTAATCTTTAAAGATTGGAAATAGAGATGGCATTGAAATACTAGGAAGTAAAAGTCATTCGAATTTTATTTGTACCCTGGAAAGTCTCCTATGACCTATAATTTATCTTAATAAAACTTCCGTGTAAATGAGAAAACAGTTTGCTTGAATTTTCAGAACTAACATGAAGCCAGTGGGGAGAAAAAAGAATTTTTTAAATATTCTCATGAATGCATGAAGGAACGTAGCAGTCAGCAATAAATTCAGCCTGTGAGCGCACTTGGCAGGGATGTGGATGCTGATACAATACTAAGTTCTCATTAATTTCATATTGATTATATAGATCATAGTCCACAAGCAAATACAGAATCTCTCAACCATAGAGTGAAAGATCTTTTCTTTGCAGTTTACAAATCATTTGTCCGTCATACAAACTCAAAAAGCTGACATTATAGAAATTTGCACGTTACTGGTTCGGGATTTATCAGCCTAAATTTGTGCTTAAAATGCCTGTGAGTTAGTGTCAAGGAAATGAGTGAATGATGAAAACTACTTCTGTGAAGGCAGGGTGTCCTCGGAGCCTGTGAAGGCAATCTACTCTCCCTCCTTGCATCTGTGTTAACTGTGGCCAGAAAGCTGTGCTGATTTTCAACTATATGAGAGAGTTTATAGCAAATTCATTGATCAAATCTGTACTTTTAGTCTAGAGTCTTAAGTACTAGTTTTCTTAGTGAGTTCTAGAGTTCTTCCTTCAAAAACTAGAGCCAAGTCCTAGACAACACCTAATTGAATGGGGACCTGACCACTTCTGACTGCTTTAGCAAAATTTGTCTTTAGGTCTGAGTTTCCTTTCACAGGTCTTTTTCTTTTTCTTTTCTCTCTCTCTTTTGTTTTCATTGAATAGATTTAAGAGTATTACCATAAAATTGTCCTATGGAGCATTAGAACAGGAATGCTGGGCTCCCTACCCTCATTGATTAGCTAGCCTTTATTCACTGATGCTAGATTGGATGAAAATCAACGTTGTAACATTTTTGTGGGGATGAATTTCATTTTAACTGAATGGAAACAAATCCTGTTGTCCAAGTTGATTTGCCAAGCCTTACAATGACTAGATTCAAGTAACTTAATCTTTGCATAGAACTTTTCTGTACAATTTGTTTTGTTTTGTTTTTCTTATTTTAGGGGAAGAATGAAAGAAAAAAGTGAAAGGACTAAAATCTTTGAGTGGAAATGTCAAGCAAAAAGATTTAACACACTGATATATAACATGCTTCTAATATTAGCACAATGAAACACACTAAAACTCAAGGACTATTCTATATTTCACAAGTTTTAGTACAGTTGATGTTTGGTACTATTTCCTGTACGATGGGGGCTTTGTTCATAAAGTCGATGCTTACTTCTCTGTCTTCAAGGGTTTTTCCTATTCTGTCTTCAAGCAGATTAAGTATTTCTATTTTTATATTAAAATTTTTGTTCCATTTCAATTTTAGTATAATGTTTATTCAGAGATATGGGTGTAGGTTCAACCTTAGGCATGTGGAAAGCTAGTTTTTGCAGTACCATGTACTAAAGAGGCTATTTTTTTTTCTAGTGAAGAAGTTTGGCCTTTTTCAAGGATAAGTTGGCTGAGGGTGGTTGGAGCTGTTTCTACATCTATTGTATTCTACTGATCTTCGGATCTGTTATTTTGCAAGCATCATGCTGTTTTTATTGTAAGAGATCTGTAGTGTGACTTCAAGTCTGGGACTGTGATGTTCTTTGCCTTGCCCTGATTACCCAGATTGCTTCTACTGTTCTAGGTATCTTCTAGTTTTATAGGACTTTTAGAACTGTTTTCTCTTTTTCTGTGAGGTATGCTATTGGTATTTTGACTGTGATTGCTTTAAATCTGTAGAACAGTTTTGCAAGCATGTCCATTTATAGATACCACCAACAGAGTAAAGTGAGAACAGACAGAAGGAGAAAAAAATTACCAGGTACTCCTCAAGAGACTAATACCTACAATACATAAAGAAATTAAAAAGTCAGGCCTGCCCGATTTAAAGACCCAATCCACAAATGGGCATCTGAAATGAATACGTACTTTTCAAATGAACAAATACAGATATCAAACAAATATATGGAAAAAGTTCAACATCACTGATCACTTGAGAAATGCAACTTAAAACATAAAGATTCCACCTCACACTAGGAAGAATGGCTATCATCGAAAAAGAAACCCAATAACAAGCTCTAGCAAGGCCATAGGGAGACTGGAATCCTTCTCCACTGATGGGAGTGTAGACTGATACAACCACTATTGAATTGAGAATGGCAACTTCTCCGAAACCTAAAATTAGTGGCTCCGTTACCCCCTTCTGCATACCTTCCCAGAATAGTTATTAGCATCATACCATAGTGATATATGCATACCTATGTTTGTAGCAGCACAATTTCTGATAGGTAAATCTTGGAAATAGGCCTTATTTCCATCCACAAATGAATAGATAAAGAAAATACTATTTGTAAATATGATGGATATATTCTGCCATAAAGAAGGATAAACTTGGGGCATTTTGAAATAAGTGGATGCACCTTGAGATCATAATATACAGTGAAATGGGGCTGGGGATATAGCTCAGTGGAATAAGCGCCTGCCTAGCAAGCGCAGGGTCCTGAGTTCGATCCCCAGTACTGAAAAAAAAAAAAAATACAGTGAAATGGATCAAACACACGTTTAAATATCACATTATTTCTCCCGTGTGAGAAACCCAAACTGTAGATGAGGAGCAGAATGGGAGATACTCAAATGGGAAAGAAAACAAGACAGGGGTGGGGAGGGGAAGGAAGGGAAAACTGGAAACAATGCTTTTGCACAGGCAGGGGAAGAAGTTTGAAGCGAAGGGGAGCGGAATGGGATAAGAAGTACTAAGATACTTTATACACAGGTACAAACTGCCTATGATAAATCTGATCATTATGTATGGTAAATATGTACTAATAAGAAAGTTTCGGAAGAGGAATATTAGCTCTGCAGTGCTTAATAATGGGAATGTTAATTCGGTATATATGAGGCAAGTGCATTGATTTTATTGTGGTCTCATGGTTATAGCTCTCTCCAGGTTTAATGTACTTTATTTCACCTTTATTTGACTATAAATAAATGGCAGCTTGGCACCAGAGCAAGAAAACCTATAAAATTCAAAATATGAGACACAATCCTAGAGAAAGCAGAGGAGAATGGGAGAAATCCTATTTACTGAGACCCTTTTATATATTATAAGGAGTACTAATCATATCTACTGATGTGATCTTATTTCTTAACTGCAATGCTACAAGAGGTAAGTAATGCGTATAAAGGATCTAAGGTCCAGAGAAGCTAGGCTGCCTAACTGTAGGCATTTTTCTATTGTTTGAAATTATGGTACCATCCTCAGAAAAATACTTTTAGGCAAGTGAAGCTACAGCTTCATCTGAACATACATATCTCAGCTGAGACACCATTGAAAAAGTGGCCCAGACACTTGGATTATTTAGATTGCCAGGACGCTTCCTAGTCTTCCCAGATTCCATTCTACAGAGGCCTCTTAACGTCCATGCACTAGTCCCAACACATTCCCCAGGTACATCTGGGAAGGAACTTCGCAATGTCTGAGAAACTGCAGAGTTTCAATTAGATCATTAGAAATGGGTACAATGGAATACATGAAAGACTGACAGAGGATATGCGAATTTGCACCGGTCCTTTTCCTTTCCAAGAAAAGATCTGGGGTAGCATATTGGAAATATTTTAGATCAGTAAATGTCAATAAAATTTAAGACCTGATGCTGCTTTTACATTTTTTAGTGAAAATAATAATCATAGAACAGGATTTGTACAAGTCAACATTATTCAAAATGTAAATATCCTAAGCACTAGCTGCTAAGTCAGTGACTCACAGGTAGTAAATTAGTCTTATATCATGCCACAAAGCGTGTACTGCCATCTACTATTACTAATGGCACAGAAAACAAGATAGATCCATTTAATTGGACAAAATGAAAATGCTAACTCCTTGCAGTTGCCTACACGAACTGTGCCTGAGCTACACAAGATGTCAGCAGCTAGCCAAGCCGATAGCTCCATATCACCACAGCATGGAAATAGAGTTAATCTGAATTGAGATCTGATGTAAGTGGAAAGCAACCCATGCAAATATAGGGCTTAGAGGGACAGCTGGTGTAAAATATGTAAGTTATACATTGATAATGTATTTGAAGCATAACATTGGATTTAAGAACAGTATATAATTAAAATGTCATCTCAAATGTTTTAATATGGAGATTAGAAATTTAAAATTACATATGTGAGCACATTTTCGCATTTCATCATGTTCCCGTTAGATAGTGTTAGCTTGTTCCATTTGTCGTCTCCGCCATCAGCTCATTTTGATGTATCGGGTGTGACAGCAATAATGACAATAATGACAATAATAATAATAGTAATAATGGTGATACCCAAGTGAAATGTGAGGATTCAAAAATATGCTACATATGAGAGTCTTCAAAAACAGGAAAATATTTTATAAGCCTTATATTCTAAAAGAAAAGTTACTAAAATTAAAAACAAGTTCCTTGCCTGTTAGATGACTTGGCCCATCGAGTAACAGTGAAACTGCCCTGACCAAGTGCTCCCAATGGTCATATATGGTTACAGATATTCACAACGTGAAAGATAATTTAGGACATAAAAATCCATAAGTCATGCTTCTATTCATAATTGTAGAATAATGAGAATTATACTGCATGCTCTAAAATTCCTCCAAATATATTGTGCTCTGCATCTGGAGTTATACACTGATGTCAAAGCTTCTCTTCCATTATTAACAGTTTTGATATTTGTAACCTTGGTTTCCTCATTTACAGAATGGAGATTCAGACTGATTTTAATGAGTTGTTATTATCACAAATGATAACCACACATTATCTGGTACAGCATCCAGAAAAAATGTCATCACACACAGTCAAACTGCTGTTTCTTCTTCCTTTGGTTACCAGTATGATCATTATTGTTTTTACAGCTATTATTATACCAGGGTTTGTACAATGTGGCTACTAGATGCCAATCACAAATTTTCATTTAATAAAATGGCAGGAAATTCTTGAAGAATAAATAAATAAGTAAATCTGATATGAAAACACAATAAAGACAATTTCCACTGAATATTATTCATTTAAAATGTTTTTCCATGTAATTATAATCTATTAATTAGCTTATTGAAACTGCCATTAGTAAATGAATTATACTTTATCCTTCTGAGAATTTAAAAAATAACACTACCCCAAATGGGTATTTATTGCTGATAAGACACTCTTTATCAGGAATTATTTTGCTCATTATGGATTATGTAATTATTTATTTATTATTTATTTGTACATTTCTCTAAATCTTTAAAGTAATTAAAAAGGATTATCACTGGTTCTTTGTCTTTTCCTACTATGATAAATGTAAGTAGCAAGTGAAACTTGATTATTTTTAATGAGTATAAGTGGGAGTCTTCTTACACATGTCCCAGAGCCCAACACTAGACTAATAGGCTGGATGGGCACATAAAATATGTACTTATGAAACACCTATCACAAACACGTGAGCAGTGATTTATCTGCTCAATGAAATCCTATGCAAATATTCTTTTGAATACTATAATCCTTCTACATACATAACTTTAAGCAATTTGATTCAAGTCATGACTACCAATAATGAAATAAAGATATAATAGCACTGAAAGAGTAAACTTTTTAAAAAGTCAAAAGAATACACTATATTCTTATAATGTGGTTGCTTCTGAGTAATGGTCTTTAGTATAAAGATATAAATCCCAGAAAGCGACTGCCTTTTATATTTTAACATTTTATCTTAAAAATATTGAATCCAAGAAAAACCTAAGATTGAGCATCAATTTAGAGGTTAGTCTTCAGTAAATGATGAAAATAAGAAACACAGATATAGAGACTGCCTTTTATGTCTCATTCCTAACAACTCTTAAATTTTATCCTGAAGTACAGAATCTTTTAGAGTAAAAATATGTTAGTTTAGTATTGGGAGTGATTCCTGCAATTCAATATGACTCTCTGTATACCAATAGGTAATGCAACCTACCCAATTTTTATGTTAAAAAGCTAATGTTAGTATATTTTTAACTAATTATGAGAATTTGAAAGGTTAATTCAAACAGGTGTAGAGTTCAGAAGTAAAATGTTTTCATCATGGAGTCCTCCCCACATACAACAAGAGGAAGAGGATCTTACCAGTTCAGCAGATTTTCCTATACAAGCCTTTTCTGGTAGACTCCTTATAGTTTGTGAAATTAGACATTTTTATGGAAAATTTTTACTCTTACATTATTAGGATCCTCTTTAATACATTCCAAGTAAAGATTAACACATTTATTGGAAATAGGAGCATTTGTTATCCAATAAAAACATTATTTTCTTTTAACTGAAAGAAGTAGCTCCTAAGTAACTGTGTTAGATTCAAAGTGTACATAAGAAATACAAGGAAAAGAGCGCCTATCTGTATAAGAAATATTGCTGACTATTTCATTTCATTATTTAATAACCACGAACACATCCGCTTGGACATTTTTTTTTTCTTTTTAATACTCTAAACGTTTTGCCCTACAGACTGAGCATTAAAGGGCACTTACTCTGGGGGAACCGAGGGGGATTATCATTGACGTCGGTCAGCGTGATGTTCACCGTGGTTGTCCCCGATAACCCTCCCATCTGGCCGCCCATGTCTTTGGCCTGGATGACCACTTGATACTGCTCTCGATTTTCTCGGTTCATGTTGGGCAATGCGGTCCTGATGATACCTTTAAAAATCATGAATGCTTTCGTTATTCTTAAAGAATTTTTCAATTATCATTAGATGAAACCTTTAGGGATATTTTAAATAGCTATTTTTGCTGTGAGTTTTGTATAAAAATTATGAGTGATTGCATACATTTTTATTGTTTGTGTTGTTTTTCTACAGAATGATCTAAATGTGTATATAAGAACAGCAATGTATGAAACATATATTCCCAGGACCAGGGCTACAGCTCAGTGGCACAGCGCCTATCTGGCACGCGCAAGGTCCTGAGTTTGATTCTTGGTACAAAATAAAAAGAAAAAAATTCCCATTAGCTCATATAGTTATTGAACTTCAAATTTTTAAGCATTTGCATGTGGCCTCCTCCGTCTTCTCTGAGTGTCGGTCCTAAGATTTTGCTCTTGTTTCCCCATCCTCGTTATACTTGTAAAAAACATAGGGATGATTACGTTAATAAACACGAATCCGTGATTCCTGACCTGTTTCCGGTTCCACAGAGAAATACGGCTGCCCTTGAAGAATGCTGTAAATGACTCTGGCGCTGTTCCCGTAGGAAGGGTCATCGGCATCTGTAGCTGTGACTTGCACCACGGAAGTACCTGAAGTATCCAAACTCAGCTTAGTTCTGCACAGTACCAGAAGGAGGAGCAAAAGCGCTGGTTTTCGTTGAAGACTTGAATGATCTTTGGCTACAATGTGACCACTTAAAGCTTTACCTATAATTTGGATGAAACTTGTGTGTGTGTGTGCGTGTGTGTCTGCGTGTGTGCGTATTCATGTATGCATACACACATACCATGCTATTATACGTAAAAATCTGTCTTTGATTATACAATATGTATCTGGATATCAGGAGTATTTCTGTGTACGAAATAGAAAACCCTACAGTGTTTCAGAATGTAATACATATGGTACCTTTAGAAATACTCAAGTTTGATATTTAAATCCATTGTACACGATACGCTTTCATGTAAAGGACACATCTAAACACAAAGGAGTACCTATGCTCTCTTTTTTTACTGTGCACTAATTAACTCTAAAAATAATTAACATCTGCCCTAGAATACAATTTTATGAATAGATTGAATTCTAAATTTAGAAACAATCCAAGAGGATCCCAAGTAATGTGAACTACTAAAGTCTATTTAATAAAGTTCATAATGTTTATAAGTACTGTATGGTAAAATGATTATGAAAATCCTTTGGTTCAGCAAAGTAAATTCTAAGAAACAATCTCATAATAAATCTTTTGAGAAAAATAGAGTTTGAAAATGTACTAAAACTCTCACAAGTAAACAAAAAAGTCAGAATTATTTAATCAGTTTAAATGAATTTATACTTATTCAAAAAGTATGTATTTTGAACTACAAGTACATATCTCTATAAAAGAGTTATCAGTATTCCCAATGCTTTTAACTTTTTTGCCATGGTCTTTTAATAAAAGTTAATACAGTTTTAATGTTCTTTTCCTACCAATAAACCAATGTTTCTTTAAATTATAAAGAGAAATTCCAGTTTTAAAATAAAAAGTTTTACTTTTTATGCTTTCTTTTATATAAGTTCCATATTTCAGCTTTGAAATTCTTCACTAATATGTCATTAACTGTGGAGTGCAACTGGATTATTTGAATATGAGGTTAGTGCCAGCAAAGTTTTATATATAATGATTATAATGAAAGATATTTCTTAATGCATGGGGAAAATAATAGTACAACCAATTCACCATTTGAAATAGAGAAACTAGAGAAATTCTTTTGGTGAATTGAAACTAATTACATGAAGGAAACTGTTGCATGAATGGTATATTTACTGCACTATCAGCGCTAGATAGCTGTGATTTCTGCATTTGGGTTTCAACTATACTGGTAGGAAAAACATTTGCAAAACTGCATCTTTAGAGAAAATTCACAGAATACTTTTCTGACTGTATTCTCTAAACAATAAAACATATTTACTTCTTGTATTAGGTATTACAAGTAATCTAGAAATGATTTAAAATATATGGTTCTATGTGCTTCTGCTACATGTGAATAAATATTTTCTTATTTTAATTGGGAAATTGAGCACCTAGGGACTTAGGTTTCCATGGCAGACCTAAATATATTGCTAAAAGCACGGAGCCAGTATATTTATAAAATAATTGTGTTCAGAATCCATGCAACTATTAATTATCCGAAGTTGTATGATAAAGTTTGATACTTTTACAGTTTGCTACTGATGGCCAATAGTATTTGATATTGACTTTTACCTATATATACTGCAAGGTTTAAAAACCAACAGATAATATGAAATGCACTAGGTATTAAATATGTGCTATTGATAAGGAACAATCAATTATTGCCATTAATTCATTGTACTATAAGAATTCCTTACAATTATTTTTATACTCTGTGAATGCATTTATAAATATAAACGAGCTTACCTACAACGGACATTTCGGGAACACTAGCTGTGTAAATTTCTTCGGGAAAGGTCGGTTCATTGTCATTGATATCGTGGATTTTGATCACAAATTCAGACTCTGGTTCTACTGGCCTCAGAGTTCTTCTGTTAATAGCTTGTGCACGTAGAGTGTAAAAGGCTTTTTCCTCTCTATCAATTCTTCTTGTGGCATGAATATCACCTGTTTTTTCATCAATAATAAAAAGAGTGCCAGCTCCATCTCCAGATAAAATATATTTGAGCGATCCATCTCCTTTATCTTGGTCTGAATGAAGCTGGGGGAAATAAAAGGAGAATGTTCGTGATAGTGGGTGTACACAGGTATATATTGCTGAAAGACTGCAAAGAAGGTTCTGCACATCGCATTGCGAATAATGAGATCAGTAACTGCTTTCATGCAATGAAGGACTGGGTACGCCTGATCACACACTTTTAAGCACTGAGAAGAGCCTCGCATGTATCACTGTAATTTTTATTCTAAATAGGAAAAAGTAATAACAATAAACCAAGCTCCTTTGTTTGCTTTACTTGGTATTGTAGTTTGGATCTAAAATATAACTGTGAATTGTAATCCATTCAGAGGGGAGGCTTCAGGAAGTTAACTGGGGCCTGAGAGTGCTGGACTCATGCACTAAATGTTCCACGATGAGCTCACGGGTGGATGTGCTGTGAGCGCGCGTGCCTCACTGGAGGGGCTCGTGGGAGCTGCCACAGGGAGTATATTCTTGTCTCTGGCTACTCTATTTTCTGCTTCTTGGCTGTCCCAGCCTTGAGCTTCCTTCTCTTTTCTTCCCCTTCCTTTCCCTTCCTTGCCCTTCTGCCTTTCCATTTCTGCCTTACCCAACTGATCCTGGACAACTGGTCTCTTTGAAACCATTAGGCGAGATAAAATTCTCCTCCTTAAATAGTAGATGCTAGGAACCTTTGTTTTAAACCTGTAAACATGATGAGTGCCATTGGTAAAAAACCATTTCTATGATAGACAAGTTTAATAAAGACATCCTCTCAGTTTTGATATGCTTATCATCTAATCTTTTCTGTGAATAGAAAATTTTTACTCATATTGTGCAGAAAATCTTCTGCATATAACTTTTTAATTTCTTACTATGTTTTTATTGTGCAGTGAGAGAACCGGGTATCTCAAAGTTAGGAAAAGCTGTATAGGGCACAGCTCCTACTTCAGGAAAACCACACATAATTCATACAAAGGACAATGACTATCTCACAAATGTTCATCAATTTCAGAGCTAAAGCACAGATAGAGTCTACATAAAACTGTATATAAATTAATATATATTACAAATTTGATTAATAAAGTGCTCAACCAGCACATGCAAAAAATTAATGACCTATAAAATAAAACATAGTCTAGTCTCCTACCTTGTAAAATCTATCTTTGTAAAATCTTGAAAGAACAAGCAATTCAGGAACAAGGCAATTCAGGCAGTTCAGGGTAAGTCTGTGCCCTGTTCCCTTGCCTGCGCCTCTAACAGACCATACTCAGTCTTCCAGAATGAATTCATCAGAGGTCTGTGTGCGTTCACACGGGTATCTCAGTCCAGTGCACATGCCACTGATATGCGAATGCTAAACCATGAGCCCAGGCACTATGTGCAGATTTCATTTATATACTTTTTAGCAGATGTCTCTCCACAAGCCCAGCCCTCAGGCTCATGGGTGCCTGTGCCAGTGAGTGAGTCTGGACTTTGGGAGACTGATTTGGGTAAGAAACCCTCAAAAAATCTAGAAGTCAGCACATGGAGGTTTAAGGAGGGTATCACAATTTCCTTGTGGATATTCTGGATATAGAAACTAGTCCCAGATAGGAATATCCCCTGCCTTTCAAGGGATGTTTATTCTAAAGTGAGGCACATGGCCACAGAAAGAACAAAGCTTGGCATTGAAAAACACAGGGATTACAAATTTTTCCAAAGTTATACGAATGCACTCATCTAGTAAACTTTTAATATGTATAAGTAGAGTTTTATTATTCATAATAAAGTATTATCCTTAATTCTATCATGAATCATAAGAAATATGTTTGAAATTATAGATTGTCTTAAATTCTCCATTACGATCTTTGCTAGATACACAAAAGCAATTTACTTTCATTGGTTGACAGTAATTACCATTTAGCTGTTAAATCTGGATAAAACACTATCTGTCTGATATTACAAAAGACAACTCATTATTCCATATATAACGCCTAAAGAAAATCCTGAATTTACATAGGAATTTAGATAACAAACAAGTCAGAGAACAACTTTTTATTATGATTTTAGCTATTCATAAAATGTACAGATGGAAATTAAGGAAATATCTGTCTTTAACTAAGAAAATCTCTCAAAAGTACCACATGCCTCTGTTGTCCAGGGAATCACACTCAAAAAGTCTGAAGACTGATCTGTTTTCTAAATTATAATGCACAGAATTGCTGAGAAACTTTCTCATTATAAGCATATGTAACACAGTGGTAATTTTACAATCACACCACTACACATTGTATATTTCTTGTTCTGTGTGGGAAGCAAAAATTTAAGAAAACACTATAGATACCATCAATCATGTGATTAGATAGCTATGTTTTTAGTAGACAGTTCTGACATTTACTGTCCATTCAGTAGCTTCAATCGAAAAATATCCGTTTATTCTCATAAGAGTCAGGAATGTCTGAAGGCAAAATCAACAATTCGATTCTGTTTCTGCAGAAGATTCAAACCAAGTGTGTAATAGAAATTTACAGTATAGCCCACAGGAATTATGGGAGATTTCTTAAGCATATAATATCTAAACTACCCAGTAAAGAATGAACAGAGGTTTGAACATGAAAATATTTTACATTTTATAATATTACAACTAAGAACACCTTTTACATATGAAGCATAAATTCAGAGAAGGAAAGAAATCAACACAGAGAATATTAAATCTAGTTCAGCTAGTCTGATCAGAAAAAAAACATGTAGAAAGGGCTCTTCATATGGTAAAACTTTGACTTTCTATAGCTGATTTTCAGAATATAAATCACAGCAGGATTTTTACTTATACTACAGAGAGTGAAAATTAAATCTTATAATTGGATCTCATATGGTGGGAATTTCTGCTGGATTAGAAAATTGAACATGATAGCAGAAAATCAGAGATGAAAGTTGCAAGTTAGACTGCAGTTTTAAGCACCAGAAAATGAAAGTATGCCTACATTCTCCGACAGGAATATAATTAAGAGAAGCAAATGGAACCTATAAATTTATAAGTTTTTCTGTTTCAAAGCTGGACACGTAATAAATCTTTCTTGAACCGCTGGATATCATATTAATAATGTGCACTTTTAAAAAGCCCTTTCTGAGCAACAGAAAGAAGTGAACAGTAACAGTACAGTGAATAATGAAATGATCATATTTGGGTCTTCATGGTAGTTTACACTGAATAAAAGATAATTTGAAAATGTGTTTGAGAAACAGAGAAGTAACTACAATAGACAATGGCTGTAAACACCATGAGCCAGAGAGAAGAACTTATGTGTCTCCTTATACTTGGAGAAATGCTTCCTCCCAGAGATGAAGCTGATCCTTTGCAGAAGCTCAGTCCTAACAGACACAGAGATGCTAATGATTTCCTAGCAATTACAGAACCAGATCAAGAGATTGAGATAAGAGAGAAGAAATAAAAGATAAGTGGCAAGGATACAAGGTTATCATAACTAAAAATTGTACTTTTATGAAAACTACAAATTCTGGGTCCTAGGTGAAGTTACACAAGGCAATCCATACCCACATTCCCTTGGTTGAGTTTATTACCCCTTCCTTCTGGTCTCACCACATCCAAAGTTGTTCAGGGATACTGAAAACCCACATGCTGGCTTCCTTGAGAAAGTAAAGAGCCAAAGCCTGATCCTAAGATAAAGAAAAAGATTGAGAGAATCCACAGAATGCTTAAATTAACATAGAGAACCAAACCAAACCAAGCCAAACCAAAACCTTACCATCCCTGTAGAATGGGCTACGGCCCCTTGGGGTGGGTCACATTCGCCTGGGGCTTCTAAACCATCAAGAGAAGGATAAGTGTTTGCCATTGTTTTAGGCATCTGAGATAAATAACAATATTAAAAATATTGGAATTGAGACAGGGCCCGACCCTCGAATGAACCATTGCTAACGATCAGATAGCTTGCAACTCGGGGGGAGACAAGCAACTGCAGCTGTGGACAAAAGATTAAACAGATGCTCTCACATACTTTCCTAGCGATGGACTTCAGGGACTGATAATTTAAATAGGTAGCCATCAGCTTGAAAAAGCCAGGAAGAGTCGCTCACCCAAAGCCCTACAGGAAAGGCCCCTGTTCTGTATTCATGTCCCCTTGCTACATGACTTACTTCCCCATTGGATCCTAATTTAATCAATCTTACCTGAACAATTATACTTGCAATCTTATTGGTTGACCATACTTTTTTCCCATGCTTTTCGCACAGAGAGATCTCCCATGGTTTCCACCTTGGACCTGCCCACATTATAGTTTTGCCCCAGAAAAGTCCCTAGAAAAGACAGTCTCCTGGGCAACCCATGTGGGCACCTTGCTGTCCCTCTCTTGGAGAGAAGTTTTCTTTCCCTCAATAAATATATTCTGCTCTTAACCTCCATTGTTCCTAAAATTCATTGTCTGATTTTAGAGAACATGAGCTTGCCCCAGATATCTTTCAGGTTGGGAGATTTTTCCCACTGTATCACCACTCTAGGATTTAATCCAACTCATTTCTCTGAATGTGCCCTAAAATCTCAGTTAAAGAAGGCTTTCCTGTTCCTCTTAATAACATATCATAAAAATTCTTTTTCCATGGGAGTCACCAAAGCTGGAAATATATTTTTTAAGGGGGTGGTGGTTAAGCTCCTCATTTTATCTTGGAGAACCTCTCAGACTTAGTCCTGTGACAAGAGGAAGTTTAACGGTGGTCTGATGCTCAGGCTTCCCTATTCTTTTAAAAATTTCTCTTATTATTTTATTTTTTTCTGTGTGTGCACATCTGCTCTGGTATTCTGTACTACCCTCATTTTCTGTATGTGTGGTACAATATTTTTGTCATTCTAACTCATTCACTACGATCGGAAAGCAGGACTCGTGAATGCAGCTTTCTTATTACTCTCTGGTTATTCAGATATTAGACATCAATATCTGAATTAACTAAACATTTGATTGAAGAAAGTCACATTGATGTTGTAGAGAAGTATGGTCAATGTATCATATGTCAAAAACCTTCTAGCATCCACTTTCAGAAAGCCACTTGAAAACACAGATTTGTCTTGCATCATTTTATTATATGAGGCATTAAGTTTTCTTTAAAGATACAAAAATATTAGGTTATTGTGGCTTTAGTTTTTTAGTAACACCTGCTTTCCGATGTGAAACATTGTGTCACAAGTCTTTTAGAAGAATTTTATGTTAATACTGACCTTTTCTTTCCATGTGGAAACCTATTAAAAATTCACAACCTGCTGTGTTCCTTGTAAATTCACAAGCAGATAAAAGACATGGCAAGATACATGACAATTAATGAGAATAGAACAACTGGTACTGCACTGCACAGTGAAAAGTCACTTTCCTCTTGTTTCATTTCTTTTTCGGTCCAAATAACTTTAATAATAACTCATTATTAATCTTGCTAATGATGAATAGATTTAGTTTTTAAAACATAGCAATCAATTGAAATTAAAGAAACAGTTTACACACAAATTGTTTAATGAACAACTATAATTTGAAATGTGGCATATTTTTGATAATTTTATAATACTTTTTGTAAAGAACTCACTTTAAGATATTACATAAAGTTTGTAGCTTAAAGAAACTTTGTGGTTAACTAGATTAGGAATATCTTTTTTTTTTTAAATCCTAGGAATCACAGAGAAGTTAAATTAACAATATAGATACTCTTTTGGGAACCCCATTTTACTTTGCTCAAGGTACTATAATAAAGTAATATGAAAAGAGTGAGTTCTCAGTAAACAAAACTCCTATCCCAGCTCCGGAGACTGTAATATCCAAGAGCTGTAGTCCAGGAGCGACAGTGCCAATCACGGCCTGCTTTCTGGTGCACAGATGGGACCTGCTGCGTGTGTCTCGTATGGTAGAAGGGACAATGTTCTCGCTTGAGTCTCCACCATACTTTCCTCATTCAATCACAACGGATCCTCCAGATAAAGGATCTTATTACCTCAATGTCCTAATACTATCACCTTGGAAGTTAGAAATGAAAAACATGAATTTGGGGAGGAAACAAATTATTAGACCACAGCAAATTTTTCTCTCTTCCTAGCAGTTTATTTTTATTTTCTGTTAACTCATTAAATAAGAAAATGCTACTTAATATAATCAACACATCGATCAGCAGTGTACATCAATTTTAAGTAATTTGTTAACATGAAAAATCAATAAAAGATTTCACCTTGAATCTTTACATTTGGCTGGAAAGATATTGTAAAACGATTTTAAAAAGTGAAAAAAATTGTCAATACTGCCAGTAAAAGTCAGATTATTAGCTCTGAGAAACATATTTCTTATATTGTGAATTTTTTTGTGAGATTCTTTCTTATTCAGAATATTGATGTTGTTTGGCTATCATTCGGAAAACGAGAAAATATCATAGAAGAAATCTGAATTATATTAGCCTACTTCTTCGAAAGGTGAATTCTAATGACTAAATCAAGAAAACTATAATATGAACTATCTGAGCTTAACAAGTCATATTTATTTTTTCATGTTCACTAACATAAAAATGTCAGAAATTATTTAATGGATATTCCAAAATATGGTGATAATTTATATTTCATTTTCTTTTAAGCAGGCAAGAAATTTTATACTTCTTTAAAAAGAATCTACCATGTGGCAAGCATACTATTTTATTCTAAGGGTGTCAATATTAACATACTGGCATAATCGTTACACCGACTAATATTTTATCAAGTGAAAAACATTGAGTCAAATAACTAAATTTGCTTTCAATAAAATACTGATGAACATTGCCTGGCATCTGCACACAGCTGAAAGTACATGAAAGCTGGCAAACACAATCTTGTCAGAAATAAATATGCAGTTACTTTATTTTTCAACCCTTTTACTGTAAATGTTTTTATTTCTTTAATTCAGTTTATGGGTACCTTTTAGGTACACATAACGATCACATTCATTATAGGGAATTTGTATCTGTTCATGATATGTCTTGATTCCTCCTTTTTGCCCATTCCCAGACTCTCCGTTCAAACACCCTTCCTTTCCCTGTTCACAAAACTCTGTTCACATTTTATCCTTCTTTTCTCATTTTTTTCTTTCCCTTCCTTTCTCCTCCTTCCTGCATATTGGGTCTGATAAGTTACATGAAGGAGAAGGGTAGCAAACATTGAATTAGAACATGTGACATCTACAAAGTAACAGTGAAAGTGTATTTCTCCATGTGCAGTTGTTTCCTTCAGGGAGATTATTTTAATTTTCACAATACAGGAAAATAGGGACCAATTTTATGAATCTCAATCATACAATTCATCCAAAGATAGAAATGGAGAATAAGGAATAATAATTATCAGTGAAATTGATTGCAAAAAGAATCATGGTAATTAAAAATACACCATATATATGATTTAGATGCATAAGTGCCTTTCTGAACAATTCCTTTTGGGGCCTAGAGGAAGCACAAGGGATTTAAATGATCTATGGGAACCGAATTCTGCATAGATCTGTACCTAGCCAAACGAAAACAAACACCAGTAATTTGTTTTTCACATGTAAAAGAATTCTTTGGAGATACCTTTCAAAAGGAAAAACCCTATTGAGGTCTAGTTTATGTAACTAAGCATCCTTCTTCCCATTAGGTATTCTAAAAATAAAGCTAGTTAAAATTTGTCCTGGAATTTATGGGCCCAATGCTGGAAGAGATGAATCTGGGATGTTCTTGGAGCTCTGTAAGCCCTTTGGAACTATTAAAAATGGTCACATTGCATCACTAGAGAAAGTGCTATAAAACTCTAGAAATCATCTCCTTCTGAGAATGTTGCTAACCACATCTTGAAAGTACTTCTTCCAGGGTAGACAATAAATTCTCGATTTATGAATAGTTTATTTGTGAAATTTCACTTATACCAGTGGACCAAGAGTTTGTCTTCCTTACGCTTTGCATTGTATATCTGTATCAAAGATATATGACTCACTTTGTGAAAAATTACAAACCAATCTGAATTATAAATACTCTTCTGGAAGAGAACTGTTTCTTAATTCATGGAATTACTACAGTCAAAGATACTGAGATTACATCAAAGGCACTGACTGAAGTTTTTCATAAACATGCTGTTACAGGAATTATCTAATTCAGAAGCCAACATTTAAAAAATATTTTGAGGACATTTTAAAGACCTTAAGGGGTATGTAAAATATACAGTAGAAATATTATTCTAATATATTGGATTATCCTTTGGAAAGAGTTAATGTGGAATTATTTAGAGAAAACTGATAATTTCCAAATTAATATATTTCTCCTTATAGTTTACTGAATTTTGCAAAATATTCTCTTTTGGCCTGGAAATAATATTGAACATTTAAACATCTTGTATTTCCAAAGCTTGGAGAACTTCTCAGGCATTTTGGCTTCACAATACAAGAATGTATAAATAGTTTCCTAAAATTTTATTGTGTCAATAATTTAAAATCAAGAGATTCACTTCTGATTAGTAAGGTGAAAGGAGACTAGAAAATTCTTAATAAAGAAAGCTTTCTTCTATGAGTATAAAATCACTCCTGGTGATACCTCAATCATATCACAAATAAATAGGGAACTGGTAAAGGGATGTGTGAAGCACATTACTGGGTATGTTTGGGTGTGTCGCAGAAGCGTAACCTTGAGTACTAAATGTTGTCTCTTGCCCATCCCTCTCTTGCACTGTCCCCTTTTTCTCCTTCTTTGTAAACAAGGGTTAAGGGCCTACCGGTAGCAAATACTGGTGTCATTCTCATGGTGCCAGTTTTACAGCATGATGACTGCAAGAGTGGTGGGGAGCAGCAAGGTTTCCACTAGATTCAAAAGAAAGTCTGGTTTCCTAGCAAGGGGACTCTGAGAGGGCAGAACGTGAAGTTGCACGAATGAAGCCCAATGTGTAGATTCCAGAAAGTCAGAGATCCGTGAAAGTTAAAATGTTTGTGAGGAAATCTTCAGGCAGTGTGCAGAGTCAGCTCATGGGGCAACAAAAGTCTTCTGGAGCTCACATTACACCACCGTATGCCACTGTCTGTGGTTTAGGACTTTAAACTTTCTGGAAAATTTGTTACATGAGTGCATTTAAATATCTTGGATTCCTAAAGTCTGGATCCGGGGAAGATGGCGACCGGGTGAGCAGCAAAGGAGCGAACCTCCTTAATAAACACCACCAGCTCGAGACAGACTTGGTGAGCGTGAATGCCGGAACCTCGGCTGGGAAGTTTAAACTGGGCGTATTTCTCTGAGATGCCGGGGGAGATGTGGTAGGGCGGACCAGGCTGCCGGGGCGAGACGTGGGAAAGTCC